>JAYKAV010003476.1:597860-618681 GCA_035582835.1 Phoebastria nigripes | reverse complement strand
AAGGAAGGAAGGAAGGAAAAAAGAAAGAAAAAAAAAAGACCAGCTTAAGACCTTCTAACAAAAAGTACAATATGCTCTGTGTATAGATTAAATAAAGAAAATAAACAGCATTAGGGTTTCATGAGTTTCTAGTTTTGTGTACTGATAAATTACGATACAGCACTTAAAGGCATCAACATGTTTTACAAGTAGTCTAAATAAAAAGGCAGTAAACAGAATTAGGTAAAACATGCTTGTTTCAAACTCTGAACTAAACAGAATATTGAAAGCTCCTTTCTCTCCCCCTCCATCCCAAAATAAAAGCGTGAGTGAGAAGGGATTTCACTACATTTTTAGAACTGTTATAAGCGAAGTCAAATCCAGCCACTCGGCATTTAGCACACAGGCTGTACACACTCCCAAGTACGTCACACTGAGAAAACACGCTTGCTGAGCTATCTGCCTTCCCAAGGCCTCCGACGCAAGAGTCGCTAGGCCTAAATCAGGTAGGCTCTGTGTGCAGTGCTGCTGCAGATGAGCAGGAGTCCACCGCTTCTCCCTATTTCCCTTCAGATTTAAACTACCAGATCATTCCGGCATCAGCCTTTTTTCCTCTGCTTCCTTTAGCTGTAGTGTCTGTATTTAAAAAGACGAGCGAATCACAACTTACTGTGCAAGATTTGGCCCTAATTTTTTTCTTCTTTACTACACCAGCTACCCTGCAGCTTCTGAGCCATCGTCAGTTGTTTTTTGTTCCTTGAATGCAACAGGACTTCATCTGCCAKGCTGCATCACTGTTTTCGCAGCGTACCTCTAAGGGGAAAAAAATCCCCTCTTCTCGCTTGCTTCCTGCTGGGCTCTGTGAACATTCAGATTTTCCCATTCTCTCAACAGATAGAGAAGTCCAACACTGGTTCAATATTCACATATTTCTCTCTCTTTGAACATCAATTCCTTAATTCCCTGTTTATTTTCATACAAAGGTATTAAATAAAAGTGCAATTAAGTGGTGGCCCAAGTACCTCAAGTGTTCTCTTACACAGAACTTGATTTCTCTGCCAGGTTAATCCCATTCTGACAACTACTTTAAGCCTTTTACTTTATCTAATTCAGCATTTTTCTGCTCTTAGGATTCCTAATCTACCTTGTAGCTTTGCAACACACAGGTTCAGGGGAAAAAAAAAAAAAAAAAAGTTTTGTCTCTATATATCATGAACTTTCTCAGCCAGGCAAGATGGAACAACACTGAGATAAAAACCACATTTTCTAATAGCTTTACCCTGAATGACATTTTGGGTAAAGTACTTGACACAACACAGTCTCATGAGACTGACACAAAACTACTGGGGAAACACAACAGCAGGAACTAAGGTATAGATGAAGTCTCAAAATTCATCTTCACCAGGCCAAACAAAAAGGAGTAACATTCTGGAGGTCAAACATATGTCAGAATACTGCATTAAAAAAAAAAGTTAAAGAACACTAAGACTTATAGGTAAGTACAGAAATACACACTTTACCTGAATACTGGAGGCAAGAAATGGTTTCATTGTACTTTTTCTTTAAAAAAAAATCCACACACACACAAAAAAAAAATCAAAACAAAAAAAAAAAAAAAAAAAAAAAAAAAAAAAAAAAAAAAAAAAAAAAAAACCTACCTACCAACCCGAGACAAAAAAAAATTTTTTTTTTTTTTTTTTTTTTTTTTTTAAGATGTAATTATTTAAACAGTGATTTAACTAGCTCATTGCAATGGAAACCCTGACAACACTTGATACATAAAACATTTATGACAGAGTCCTAAAGAACTCACTGTTAGACAGCAACCAACACAAAAAAGATGGACAAGTGAGAACAAGTTTATATTCGCACCTTGGAAAGACCTGTTTTCTCTTCCCCATTACAGATTTGCTTTCTGATCTCAAAATCTGAGCAGTGTTTCCCCCTCTCTATTCTGCACAATCTACCTGAACTAAATTACAAGGTTTATTTCAGTCCCTTGTCTTCCAAGAAACACCTGCCCTAGAAGGAAGGAAAAGCAGGAGGACACCATGCTCCACACCCTTTTCAGCCCCCTCTGCTGCAAGAAAACATATATCCTTGTACGAGGTAGAAGGTATTTAAGTTCCCAAAACAAACACGAGCATTTTGAAGAATTCTAAAACAAGGGGCATTTAATGTCTCGGAAGTCACTCCTAGTGAATAATAGCCTCTATTGTCATTTTAACCTGTGCTAAATGGAGTATTTTCAAATTATCTATTGGAGAAACATTAAGAATTTCAATTATTTCAGCCCCTTCTATTTTCTCAAGTTGCATTAACAAGCACATAATATCTGGCACAGGTTCTGTGGGGGAAGTGGCTTGTATATCATCCTTTCATACACGCTACAGACTCCAGTCCTGGAAGAAGGCAGAACACTAAGAAGTACTTTTTTTCTGAAGAGGACAGGATGGTTGTTTAGTGAACAGACCAAAGGACCCTGGGATCAGCAGTAGCACGTGTTGCCAATTTCAGAACTAGTTCATTTGAATAGCCTCTGTCAAGTCACTTAAAGTGTTTCATCTTCCAAATACAAACACACAATAATGATACCTGGTTTATAACAATGCAAGTATTCATTTCTTGGCTTTGTATGTTTTTAGAAGTGTCTGAATAAAGTTCACTAATACACAAAACAACTGTTTGTCCAGGTAGAGACAGAGAACTGAAGCAAGCTTCAGCTGCTTAGGTTATATGTGCTACAAAAACAAAACACATTATTCAGACTTCTCATTCATGAACATCTAACTGTCAGTCTTACTTTTTCAAAATCTGCACAAAAGTTCTTATACAAGCGGTCACGATAACAGTAATTTTTATGAATTAAACTTTTTGCAGTTATTAAGTTCCTGCTGCAGGCACACAGTACACTAGAGACTGTTCAAATTCCACAACAGATTAATACTAACCTACCAAAAAAATATTTTTTCCACAACTTGCAAAGCATCACAAGTATGCACCCACACAAGAGCACAAGCTGATAAGAGCTTCTGAATATAATAATGTAAAATTATAATACAAATTACCAAATACACAAATAGCAAGGAAGTTGAAAGGGGATTGATTCCTCCAACAATAATCTAAACCACCTAGATATCTGAAAATTTGTACAATCCGTGCACACTGAGCAAAGCTGAAGTAACAGATGCAATTCCTACAGTGGGTAAATTGTTATAGTCTGGATGTCACACCTGCACGTTCATACATGAAGCATTAACCTTCTTGTCCTCCAGGCTAGAAATCTTCTGGACAGAAGTGTCTGTCACAGCCCTTCTTCCTACCCCTCAGAGATGATAAGAAAGAACACATGTACTACTCTGTCAGTCTAATTATTTAATCCCCAATCAATACTTAGAGCAGCAAGGGAAAGGTAAATTCACATGTAGAAACATAATAATCAAAAGAAGCATTACTTTCTAGCAATATTTCTTCTCTGAAAAGTGTCTGTTCCCACTTTCCTAAAAATTCAACTAGTTAATACAAACTCCCCCAAAAAAATCAAACTGAGATGTTCTAGTTAAACAAGGATTAAACCTATGAGAGTTAACACCTGCCCTTAAGGCAGTCAAACTGCCTTAAACTGATCATAATACCCCTCATTGATATCAACACTGGGTGAGTGAGAAGTTTTGCCTTTCAAACCAGAGTTTCAAATAAAAACTATGAAAATCCTAAGATGACAAAAAGAGATAAGCAGTGGATTCTTGATATTTATTAAAAAAAATAAACTTACAGATGGTCATAACAAAAACATGACAGACTTGGTTAAAAAGGCAAGACAGGGACTTCCACAAACTGGAAGAGGAAAGAACTGAAAAAAAAGAGGCAGGGAATGACACTACCTACCGGAGGTGATATAATTCATAGTACTAAGCTTACAAAGCACTGGCCATTTAAACTATCATTTTAAAAAAAAAAAAAAAAAAAAAAAAAAATCAAAAAAAATCACATCTCTGAGGAACACTGGAATATATACATCTTGAACAGCAAAAGGTTCATACACCACATTGCATCAAAAACAAAAGGAAGGTGAACCCATTTGTACACCTCACACCACCTTAGAGCAAAATCCATGAGAGGACCTTCTCCTTCTTAAGAATATATTAAAAGACTGAAAATAAAGAAAACACTAAACAGTCAAAAAGCAGGGAAATTACCATAACAAGGGTTGAGTCTGTGAACATACTTTTAACTGATCTGGCAAAAAGGGAGGTTGCAGACATTATGATGCTTTCCATTATTCCAGATAGTTAAAATTAAAGCAAACTTCAAAGAGTTATAGGGGATCTGATAATACTGAATGATTGATTTTCATTTGTCATTTTATTGTCCTGTGTCGACAAGTCCAAAGTAACATACTCAGAGGAAAAAATAACCCTAGCTATAAATACACAACGATGAGTCTAAACTAGGCATTACTACTCACGAAAAAGATTTTGAGATTATTGCAAGCAAACAGTTCAACTCCCAGCAGCAAGAAGTCAGAGAAAATCTCAGAAGGTATTAGAAACAGAACAGAGAACAAACAGGGAACATTCTGCTGTGATGCACGCTGCACATAATTCTGGCTGCTCCACCTCAAAAAGGGGAGAGCTAGAAATGGTACAGAGAGGAATGACAATTAGGGAGCATGTTCAAAACAAATGAAACTATTTTTCTCGCCTCAACCCACCATGCACACAGAAAATGCAGTTAAACTGCATGGAACATGCTGCTGTGGAACACTATGGAAGCCACAGATATAAATGAGTTCAAAAAGGCAGCAAATTCACCTATAAATAGTTTGGTGTTGCTATTCACAGTGCAATAGCCCAAATGCAGCTTCCATCTCAGGCAGTGGCTAAACAAGTGTCTGACAGAAATTTACTGTAATATTTCAGCAGCTGACAGAATTCACCCATTTCCTATGCTATTCAGTCAGCTGCTGCTGCTGGCCACTGATAGAGGCAAGATGCTGGATTAGATGGACATTTGGTCCAGCACAGTATGTTAGTTCTTACATTTAATCACATTGAGAAGCCATACCGGTATATGTCTTGGATTGTTTTGGAGGTTGGTTCTTCTGGTAAATAAACCAGGCTCTAATTCAAGCATGTAATGTTAAAAGCAGAAATTGTAACTTCTGAAGCAGAAATCAAACTGGTTTATGCTTATTGTGTAATATAATGCAACACTGAAATAAAGACAAGATCAAATATTCAAGGGTGTGGGGTTTTTTTGTTTTTATATAACCCATGAGACTGCTGAAAAATTCTCCTATAAGCCACCTCACTAATCAGGATGTCAACCCAAGGAGATTCAGGCAGTTAGTCTCTCCTAACCGAGAAAGACCCAGAAAGTTGGAAAGCAGCACTAAACATAAGCCATGGATGTTTACTGGAAAAACTGCCAAGACCCATTTAAGATTGGCAACAATTTGGCTTCCTCCCAGCTGACCAGAGGAAAGATCTCCTGAACCAATGGATTCAAAGGGAACATATAGATGAATGTCTGACTCCCCTCCAAGAAAACTGAACTTGCCAAAGTCATCAGGTCCTGTCTGACCCTGGAATGGTATTGGATGCTCTCCTTTTTAATAAGAAAGTCTAGCTGGAGAAGTACTACTGTCACAGAAAATGCATAACCTCAAGCTAAGGCCCAGGACAAACATCCAGCAGAATTCTGCTAGGAAGTACTGCTAATCCTGCTAGAAAGCACTGCCTAAACAATTTGGTGAATGTCTGCTTTCTCATCACTGTCAGCTTCCTTCTCTTCTGACAGATGAGCTTTTGAAGATAGCCAAGCTGAAAGCCATGTAGGATAAACAAGCAGGTCTCAATCTGTGAGAAACACAGAAGTTTCATTTTCTAGAGCCCAAATTACAACGGGTCTGGAAAACAAAGCAAGTGTCCAGGTATACACCACCTTTCAGTATTCCTGTAGGCAGTAAGATGAAGATGGATGTACCCAATAAGCTTATTGTCCCTATCAGGAACAAGCAAGTATCAAGGATAAAAATGTATAAGAAAGAGCAGAAGCTTTGTGATCAGTTTCATGAAGATGCAGACATTGCCTTAATAAAATTATTGCTCAGCTACACTGGTGAGAAAGCTGACCACGATCCAGTTTACATGAGAAATCTCTGAAGTCACACAAAAAGACAACAAAATAAGAATTTCAGGCTGTGCTACATTTTGTTTTCATTTCACATAGGGGGTAGTATCATTTTGTTATTTAAATAACCTTCTGCTTACGGAATCACACAGGTTGGTCTGGGGTTCTTTCATTCTGTTTTGGGAGGGAGGGTTGTTATCTAGGCCAGTAGTAGCACTGAAATTGGTCCTGCTGAAAGAAAACAGCAACATAATGCCCTTGTCAACCTAAAGATCATTTGTGCAAACCACATCGGCAACAAATTGCAGTACAAACTAACAATTCAAAGAAATTGGCACTCTTATTTGTAGTTGGGAACTTCAGATTTACTAGATGTTTTCTCACTCCATGCTGTCATAGGCTGAATGTTTCAGGTTGAATTTTTTGGTATCCTCAAGAGAACCGCAAGAAGATTTAATCATAACGTGTGTGTGTACCGAGTTTATTCATGCTTCAGTGCTTCTGCTGTTCATCCATGGGACAACATTTCTCTCTTGTCCATCCCACCAGTGAAGCCCATCACAGATGCATAATTTGTCTTCCAGATACATAACTTGGAAAGTTTTCTTCTGAAGTGCCCCATCTCACACTGAGAGCAAATTCTAGTACCAAGCAAGGTACAAAAGAGCTCCAAGCAGTACCAAGAAATCTCTCAAATATCATTCTCATTTTTGGTTCACAATAAAAAACAAATGCTTATCCTCTTGCTCTCCTCCTAAGTTCAAAGGGAGTTTCTGTTCTCCCCCATATCTGCTGATACTTCTTCAACTATTACACAGGAAAACTCAGTTGATTCCTATGTATTCCACAATACAGTCAGTGATTTTGATGCATCTTCTTCTCTTCTCACACATTAGGCTGCGTGGAGACAGAGGAAGAACTGGACAACTGTAYGGATGTCTCCAGATTTATGCCTATTTGCCTGCAGTTCCAAGCCATTGGTCTTAGTGATGATGCAGGCTGACCTTCCCAGTGCAATACAGTTCTCATGTTGGTTTACTTCACATTTCCATGACACTGGCATACAAAGCAGAACTGCTTCCTTTGGCAACATGCAGAACAATAACTGAAAGTCTTCTCTCTGAAAAATGCAGTGCCAGCCAACACTATCTCTTTGGATCTCAGGCCTTTAATGCCAGGGCGATATACCTGAGAATTATTTTAGAAACATCATTTCATTAAGCAGTAGTGATGTAAGTGCAACTAACTGCACATGAACAGGAGAAGCATGCCAATCACTAAATTGTTAACACAAGAAGATACTCCAGGAGGTTTCATCACACCCATCTATAAGTCAATAGATCACCAAAAATGGAATTCTACTTCACAGAAGTCACATCGTAGAGTATGAGACGCGGTAGTTACTGAAGTTGCCTTGTATTTGGCCTTGAAGCTGTCTCCACAGTTACAGAGTTGAGATGTCACAACATAAAAACACTTCAGTAAAGAGACTGTACTAAACCAGCTTACTGTCGAAAGTCAACCCCAGGCTTATGCAGAATCAGTCTCAAAACATGAACAACTCTAATGAAACAGTAGAGGGGCATACGACAAAGTTCCTGAATTCCATAAATACTGTAAGACACCAGCAGACACCACAAGCGGTGCCATTAAGGGTTGTAACTGGAGATACTCCAGAACAAGAGACACGCATTTAAAAGATCATGATTCAATATCCCACCAGAGCCCAAGAGCCTAATGCCATGGGTAGTCACAGAATCAATCACATGGAGTTCTAAGCACCAGACTCACACCTTTAAGTGAGCTATTTACAGTAGAAAGCGAGGCATATAACAAAAAGGGAGCCATAACTTTCATGTTTGCATTGGAATATAATGTCCTTATTAAGCAGCACTAAAAGAATTAGTGGAAGCAGCGCTGGACCCAGCCAACTGGGACAGATGCAGGAATTTGGGTATTGCTGACTCTGCTGATTTTCCATTTGGAAAAGGGGTTTGTCCAAATTAACAGAACAAGATATCTGTCCCTGAACAGTACTCACTTGGGAGGACTGGAGAATTCTGCTCACATAGGCTGTACACAGAATAGTTGTAACAAGTGGTTAAGACTTCAGCACTGACGACACTAGTTACTCAGTGTTACTTTTCCTGTGCATTGAACCATTCCACGCAACTAGCTGTGTTAAGTCCTCTGTACCAGACTCAGAAAGTATGATACAGAAGCAGTGACATTATGCAGTAAAGATATTGGAACCTCATTCACACACTGGTCATAGACAAAGTACATTCTAAAGATGTTTCAATTTGGTAAATGTAAGCACCAACCTTAACTGACCCTCTGGATACATTTAGGATGTGTGCCCATGTAACAGTACCTGTAAAAACATAATCATGCCTACATGGTAATATGCAATTTCTTGTATTAATTGTAGTATAATGCAAGGGAGCTAGAGAGGTGGACAAAAAAAAAAATTTCAACAGCAACAACAACCACCACCATCTTTCTTCCATATTTTTTCAGGTTCTGCAGAACTTAACTCAGGACTGTTTCTTGGCACCAGTGCTTACCTATGCAACTCAGATTTCACTGGATTTCAAATTCATATTTATTAGTCATTATCTCCCCTATGCATCAGAAGGTCTCCCATCCCCATTCAAACCTCTACTTTTCCTTCAACCCAAGATAACCTAATAAAAAAATATATCCAAAACTTCAAAAACAAAGTACCCTATTTATTTTGTACAACCAGTTTTACAAGAATCTCACCTCCTTTGGGGCAAGCACTACTTATTGGTACACCACCCATATTTAATCAATAAATCATTTTTAGGCTTGTTTTTGCTTATAAAGTAGCAACATTCAGGACTTGACGGAAATAGGCAATTTACTGGATTAAACGCACAAGTGAGGGCCTCCGTTCCTAGCTTAAGGTCTCCAATAAATTTACCGCAATGCAGAATAAATCAATTTCTCTCTGCCTCAGTTTCTAATCTGAAACATGGGAATGATACTACTTACCAGACTGACCTGTTTTCTTTCAAGTGGAGCAGATTCTCAAATAATAACAGGCACACCTATACTCAAGTGAATAAACTATGCTGATTCACAACAGCAGATTGCCTGGGCCAAATTCCATGCAGTATTAACAAGTCAACAGGAAGCACTCCAAAATTATTTCACTGATGTGTTCTGATCTTCCTTCCCCTACATTCCAGTCAGCTGGCACTCTCGCTGCTCCCTGTAAATATATAGGCACAGGTATCAACCTCAAATTCTGTCTTCCCTTCCCCTTTTATTATATTCTCCCTCCTTACCCCTTAAAAGTCTTTTTTTTCTTTCTTCTCCTCAAAAGCACACAAATGGGAACTGTTGCATCTGGAGAATGGTATTTGTAGCTGGGGTAGTCACACTCAGTGTGGGAGTACTGATGGTAGTCACTAATCTGAAAGGAAGAATTCAAGTAACCATACACTTAATAGAAGTTCCTTTCTTCTCAAAACCATGATTATTCAATATAAGTAAAAAGATTTACACACTATAGCACATAAACATAACACTGAATCACTGTGCCAATCTAACATGGAATCACATTAAGTATACAATTAGTGTTTAATGGAAGAAAAGCTGAGTGCAAGACTGCTGTACAATGAAAGTAGACTTCAGCTACAAGAAAAACAAAGCGTCCAAAACATTTTTACTCGCACTGATTGCCATAGATTTTTAACTGATTGTTTACTTAGAATAGGAAGACTAAACTGTAGATTTATCCATTCTTAGTGGCTACTATAACCAACTGAAAGGCAATACCATTTTCAACTTTCTCAATGCTGATAGAGTGTGAAAGGGGATCATGGAGCATGGCATCATTACGCTTTCTAAACAAAAGGATTGGCAGTTTGAAGGAGGCTGCTGGTGGCAGTCAATTTTTCCTCTCCCTCAAATTATTTTTTATTCCCAAGGAGCCAGGACCTATCCCCCAGGGGCTTCACCCAGAGGAGCAGGCAGTAACATGCTGCTGAGGGACACTCCTCTTTCATGTCCCCTCACACCAACATCACCACATCCTTCACCTGCCCTCCTGGGACCTACTGATTCCATGTACACAATAGCCCCACTCCAACACTGTCCTAGGAGATRGAGACAGCCACCACACAGCAAGAAAGCTTACCATAACAGCAGACACTAAGATGAGACAAAACGGTGTGGGGCACTAAACTAGTACTGCATATGTCACAGTAGTATCAAGACCAACACTCTCAATGATATGTTTACAGTCACAGCACTACTGTGGTATCAGCGTAGTGCCCATCATTACGGTAACTTCTTTGCAAAGTTACTCTTTAAACAAATTCTGTTATCTAAAAATTAATGCCCAGGTTTTTAATGGTCCTATTGTTGTGCTAGAAAAGATGTTTAAACACATCTCTGTCCACACACACACACAGAAATTCTCATGTACTCCTTTCATTACCTCGTCCTTACATATTCACCTCCTTGCTGTTTCAAGGATGGCTTTTTCTTTTCCTTTTAAAATCCCTTTGAGAAAAATCCCAGCTCCTCTCAATTTAGACTCTGGTTATTACACAGCAGAGGGGGAAAAAAAGCCGTATGAGGACCAGAAACATACATGAAAGTTTACCGCGTGATTTTAAGTCCCTTCTAATACAACTTCTGATCCCCAAGAAGCCCATACGAGTCTTACTGCCTACTGGACTACCAAAGATCACAGCATGGAAAGCAATGTAGAGAATACAAAATCTAATCATAACACAATGGAGGTTGCATAGCTGAAGGCTTAAAACGTATCCTGCGTATGTGGGAAAATGGCAAAAATTATGGAAAAAAAATGCAGATAGTATTTACCACCTTTCCCGTATTACGCAAGAGTTCCTGAAGAAGCTGCAGGAGTTTCCGATATGCCCAAGAGAAAAATACAAGCACGTCTCATATATAGTACTTTCTACACACGACAAACAGGGATTTAACAGATACTTGACCCCTTCCTTCACTTAAATTTTCAAAAGCCTTAGAGTAAGATGGCTTATATATATGATGATGAAATCATCCATTGTATTAACAATATATTTGGCATAAGGAAAAATCGGCATTTTTGGACAAAAACAATCATGGGCAGAGAAGGATAGATTAAGTTAGAAAAGGGAAACCAGAAAGAAAGTCCCAACTTCTGAGGAATCATACATGTTTATCTTACATCAGGAAGGAGTAAACCTAAGATCAGTATTTTCACTCATGCAATTTTGTAGCAATGACAATGTCAGTGCAAAACAACAACTTGAGGTACTGGTATTCACACAGTCATAGACCTATACTGAACTAATCAACTCTGCTGCTGAGAAGATACTGTTACTACAGTGAGCAACTAACCTGTAGCAAGCATTTAACAGTCCAACAACATCAGGTTTTGACTGGCTGCAAAAACTGCAGCTCATCATAGCAGGAAAAACCGTTTGATTAAGTTAAACATGGCACAATCTATTAGAGTTCTGCATCACCAGCCAGGCATCCAAATATAATTCCTGCAAGAAGTAAGGTGGGAGAAGACAACTGAGAGTTTTAAGCCAAGAAGAAATTGCCATACAGGTATGAGAATTATGTGAAGGGGGGAGATTTCCATGTTTACTTTAGAGCATGAAATTCAAAGGAAAAGTAGAGCTGGTGAAATATGCCAAAAACAGGTGGGAAATGGAAACTAAGTCTCTGATTCTGAAACAAGTTTCATGGTGACCAATCCACTGATTTCAGCAGGATTCTCTGAGAATGCAAAATAAGGGGTATGGTGGGATTCCTCCTTGGGAGGAGAATTGCAGTTGACTCAAGGACAGGTACCTGGTGTTCAGAAACAGCGCATACCTTGCTAGTGTTTCCCAATTTATTCCTGACCAGAACGTACTCTCTGAAAGGGTAATAAGGGAAGCTCAGGTAGCCACATCCTTTCCGTTTGGGGTCACTGACAAAAGCATCCTTAATACAGCAAATTCATACTACACACAACAATAGATTTACACAATAAAGATGCTTACCAGAGACAATTACTGCAAGCTAAGCAGCAGTGAAATAGTAAGGTATCCGGAGCTCCAGCTAGATGCAAATTAGCAAAAAGCTTTGTTATTAGTAATATAGGCCATTACAGTCCTTTTATAAAGTTATGAAAAAGGTCTGTTAGTTGGGGGGGCTGTTTTTTTGTTGGGGCTTTGTTTGTTTGTTTTGTTTTTTAATCCACCACAAGTCAGGTTATTCAAATTTCAGACTGACCATCTCAACTGGGGCAGTTTTGTCACACTGGCAAGAAAGAAAAGACAGAGACAAAAAGCATTCCTTGGATACATCAAGGACTAATTTATGGCTTTCATGTAAAATTTTGTTGTGTTAGCAAATTAAGCAAAAGCCCTGAATAAATAGATTCCAAGTTCTCACAAAGCATTACAGGAGCTCAACATTATCCACTTCTTAAAGGAACAGCAAATACACTAGGAGACAGAGTACCTGGTGTGAGATCCCCCAAGGGCCAGCAGCAGCATCTTAAACAGACGCTAGATTCTTCAAACTTTGTCAAGTGCTTCAGCTCTGCAAAATCCACTTAAAACTACCTTTTTTGGGGAAAAGAATGAAATCCTGGTACTCTCGATTCAACTGGGAAGCTTCCCATCGACTTGAGCAAGGCCAGGATTTCCTCCCAGATCAGGACACATTCGCTCTTACGAGATAAGAGGTACTTATAGAAGAGTTTTTCTTCACAACGATGCATCAAACCCTTTCGTACATCCCTATTACCCCCGTTCCTTATCTAGAATACCCTGATACAGCAGCATTACAAAGGGCACTTTTGCAGGCTCTCTACAGAGGGTAAAATGTTCTTGAAGGACAAGATACATCATCATTCCACTACATATAGATTTATCTTGGTTTCTTCTCCTGCCTGTTGTGTAGGCCCAATCAGTCAATGAAAGGGAATTTCACCCTTGTACGGCAACAATGACAGCCTTTCTAATCATGTCAATATACTAATAGTAACTATTTCAGCTAACCATGTGTCCTGGCAGCAGTTTGCTCCACATGGGCTGTGAAGGGGCTGGGAACACTTAAAGAAAACTATATTACTAACTGTTTACAAACTCTATTACAGTTACAGCACATGTAAGGTTTTAGATGAATCTCTGTACAGATTTACCTTTTTGTATCAGTTTTAAACAAAAGTGTCAGCAATGTACACTGTGTACAATGCATCAGTGCTAACAAAATAAATTCCCTGCCTCAAAGAAGCTATTACCACCTAAATATCTGTCATATTTATAATCTGTACAGGTGAAGGAGAGAGCAACTTTTTGTTGGGGTTGTTTTTTGCACAACTATGAAGCAAATATGAACTCTAAATTTATATTGAGTGGAATTTCCAGACACTTACTAAAAGAAGAATTTTGCCACACGGACCTAGATATAAGCTAATTATGGTGAATACAAAGAAGCTACTTTCCAACATTAGAAGTTTGGAGGTCTTGATCCTACTACTACTTATATAGGTCCCGATTTTAGGCATTCAGATATCTTCTGACTTCTGCGAGACTTAAAAGTAAAATACACATGACTTTTTGCAAGACTGAAGCTCTAATTAATTTCTCCAAAAACATCAAAAAGGTTTATTTCATATTGTTTGGCACTTAAATATAAACCTTTTTTATTATCTCACACAAACTGAAGAACAGAAATTGACTGGGATCAGTTAAAGTTAAGTGTTTGCTCACTTGAAAATTAAGACAACTGCAGTATCCAAAAGCTGGCACATGAGACTACGGCGAATACTAAACTTGCTACTGGCCTAACAACTGAAATCAAATTAATGCCCATGTTAACTTTAGCAAATCCCATGGAACTTTATTAGCTAATGTCTTGTGTGAAAATACACAATTCTTACAGATACTAAAAAAAAAAAAAAAAAAAAAAAGGCATTCTGAAAGTTACTATTCCTCTACCCCTACTCCGGAAACACTTTACCTTCTTCGACGCGAGTTCGATGTGAGTTCAAGCGTAGTGGTCAGGGCTCAAACACACCGGCCAAAAACTGCCAGATGTGCTCTGCTTCTGGTCACACCTGCCAATACCTGAGTTTGAGACACTGCATCTCCTTGGCAACCAGCAATGACATCACTAACCCCCACAGCAGGAACACAAACTGGCTCCCCTGCTCTGCTGCATAAGGCAGCTACGTCATTGCTCGGCCTCAAGAAACAGAGCAGAGAAGTGAGATCTTGGCAGGTAAAAAGCCGTTCAAATCCCCTTTTGCTTTGACAGAAATCCACTGTGACAGTTGGGCGGCAGTTTGAAAGTAGAACATGGCAGCCATACTGCCAATAACGGAAGCCTCCTTCTGCCAGATGTTTCCATCCATAACCTTGCCTTGAAAGATTAAAAGTCTCCAGAATATCAAACAGGATACTTGCAATCACAGATGAAGCAAGGTACTAATGCAGTTATTAATATATTCTTTGTACAAAAACACATAGGCAGTTGGAAGACTTCTTTCATCAATTGCTTTTCCCTAAACATACTACCCAACTACAAACTGTCTTCAACTTGTAAATAAAAATATGTGCTGCTGCACAGTAATAGTGACACAGGTTTAAGCTAGCTGACTAAGAACCACATAAGGTATTGATGACTTGGTTTCTAGAATACTATAGCATCTTTCACTTGTCACCCCAAATCTCCAACTTCTACTCAGGAAAACTACAGGTCCCAGGATGCATTAGTATATCGCAATCCAGGCAAGCTAGTGAGACAAAAACACAGCACTGCATACTGGGGCCTGTAGTTTCCACGAGCCACGTTCTCACTGAAGATGAGACCAGATGTAGGCCATATTGCACACTTCCACAGGCCAGCAAACAACATACACATATCATACAGGGAGACTGTTGCTAGTAATCATCAGGTAAGCTAGATTGATATCCAGCTGTCATACGTCAAAGTTAAGAGGTCAAAGATTTCAGCAAAAATACTCATCAGCTAACCAATAACTCCCAAAGAATAATCAGCAGTGTAGCTACTTTGAAACATGCAGAATGGGCCATAGCTTTTTAATACCTTTATACTAAAGTGCAGTAAGAATTATTTCCCCCTCCCGCCCCAAGACTGCTACATTTATTAACATTAAAGAGTGCTCTTCTGTATATCAATAAGAAAAGTATGTTTGGTGAGGGGCATATTCTCCCTGTCCAGAATTTTGTAATCTAGAAACAAATTACCCTCTTCCTCCATTTCTACAATGTACTGAAGCAAGAGCTTGCCTCTCTTCCAAAAAGAAGCAGAGCTTAGCTGAAAATTAAATAGCTGTATCTCAGCATAGGCCCGAGAGAAGAATACACTGTACTTCAGTTCCATAAAGGGAAGGGCAGCTCCCCCTACCAGTCTGTTCTAAGAAGGTTTTAATCGAGGAAGGAAACAACCAGGGATCAAAATGAGTAAGTCCTCCTTTCTTTTCCCTCCCTTTTCCCTGAACTCTGGATTATTATTATTATTAAAAAACAATAATATGCATATATAATTCCATCTAAGTACTTATATGTTTCACTAGTCTTTGTAGAACAAGACAGTCTTTGCAGCATTTCCAGGCTAGCAGGCAGCACCCACAAAATAGGCAAAAGAAAAAGGACCGAGACTCTGACCCAAGAAAAAGACGGCGTCCAGTTGCAACAGAAAGACAAGCGGTGACGCTTCAGTCACCTGAAAGACATCCTAATGCACTTCCCTATAGAGGCAAGAGGCCTCAGGAGTATCTAAAGGTTTTGTCAATACAACAATACTGTCCATAGGCCAAAGACAGCTGTTGCCATAGTTACTATCAGCCTTATCAGAAAATAATTATTGCGATTACTCAGAAGTTTTGTTAAAACAATTTAAAGCTTCAATAGGATACCACCTGATCTCTTCAATTAACTGTTTGCAACTACGCTGCCTTCAGGATCCACATAGTTAACAACGCTTGGATCTGCAGGGTTGGAGGGGAACAAGGGAAGGAATCAATGTTCCTTCTCCCTTTCGTACTGACAGCTTTTATTTCGCAGGCAGAAACAACGCAACCGAACCGAGTGTAAGCTCAGCTGCTCTGCTAGAGTTCTCTCGCAGGCCTGGAGACCGAGTCCAAGCACAGGCCATCTTAGAGTCACAGGCTCAAATCTGCCCTCGTTTGTTTTAAGCGTTCACATATCTGTACTCCCATTCAAGAAACACACCAGTTACATTTTCAAAACACATTTTTAATTACACATGCAATGGTGGAGTCCCTCGCTTAAGAGGCACACAACACAATTTCTGTAGTAAGTGAACTTGGTAACATTCCCTTTTGTCCTACAAACGCAGTACTGTCAGGTGGAAGGGCAGAATCTGGAAGACACACATTTTAAGAAATTTGACATTAAAAAAGCATAGAAGCTGTGTGAACATGGCCTACAACAGAGCTCACATTAAGCAGAGCCTCACTCCTTATGTACTATCTATAAATGCATTCCCACCAGTAACAACAAACATTAGGCTAGGGCTGGGGGGCAGTAGTATTTGGGGGGTGGGGGGTGTTCTGGTGTGGGTTTTTTAAAGCATGCTTTGAGTATACAATCTCTCATCAAAGAGTGAGTGTTTGCAATGACAGTGAACAAGAAATCTCAGGTAAGAGGGACGAATAATAGGTCAAATCATCCAGGCAAAGAGCTTTTAAGGCACAGGGTACTTGATAATTCCAACAGAGATATTAAAATGATGTTAACAGTAAAACAGAAAATAAATGCTGCAGAGAAGCCTATACCAAGTAGTGCATTCTTTCCTCAAAAGCCTGGGATGATCAAAGTATTAAAACAAAAGATTCCATGGTAAAGTTGGGGCTTTGTTAGGGCAGTAGGCATGGCAATCCTCTCGGAAGGAAGGGACCTTTCAGAACTTCCTACAGCTTTAAAAATTATTTTAAGGACAGCTGATTCTAATTGCAAAGTCTGATTGTCATACAAGTGCACCTTTCCTCAGCACTACATATATTTTTAAAAACTCTTTTGATTTTTGTACATTTTATAGCCATTCTATATCTACACTCGCCACTTCGCTTTTGTTATGTTAAAACCTCACAAAAGCAGAGTCAAACAAACTTAAAATCATACTTCACCAATTTTAATTCAGTGAGGAACTTGGGAAGATGCAGGAACCATAAATTATTTAAAACTTATAACAGAAACACAGGGGCTTTTTTTTTTTTTTTTTTTTAAATGAGACTGTATTTGCAATAAGAAAAAAAAAAGGAAAATAAGAAAATACAAAGTTCCTCCCCCCTCAAATGTAAATAAACTTCTTTTTTGCCTGCATAATGTATATCTCTACCACCAGCACAAGCCAGACACCGGCTTTGTGCTGTACTGAACATGAAATATTAATGTAAGATACCTATAAAAACTATCCTTCAGTTCGCCCTCTATTTACAGGGTACAAAAGTAAATATCTTGCCCTTTGCATTCGGCAGACATCTCAAAACCCTTCTGCGCACTGCTCCACCTTTCCAGTATATGGTTTGTTCCTAAATAACCTTTGTGCAGTTAAAATACATCAGAAACAGGATGCGAGCTGCTTTCTGGCACAGAGTAATTGAACAAGGGCAATTCACGAATGTACAGGAGCCGGGCCTTTTGTGGAGTCTTACACTTCTAGTATACAGCTATGCATGTGACTGCACAGTTGTGAGCATAAAGGGTGAAGGGGACAGTAAAGAAATACTATTAGAAGCTTAATAATGGGTTTTTAGCACTGCCCCTTCTACACAAGGAGCCCCTCCTGAAGGCTAGTCTGCTTTACAGCTCACATCACCATGCAATGGCCCTCCGAAAAGCAAAGCCCTATCACACTATGAAGTTCTTTCTGGAAGCTTTTAAACAAGCAAAACCAACAAACCCGAAACAATAGTAAAAAGGTTAAGTCACCAACATGTGTTTCTCACATGATGTTCGTCTTGAGTTTCTGGTACCCGCGCAAAATGCCCATAACACATGAAGTAAGATAGTCTATCAAGGTTCTTACAAACTGGTATTGAAATGAAAGAGAAATCTCTGTTGTAAACAAATTCCAGTAGTATCAATTCATTTGACTGAATAAAGTTCTTCAGGGCTCTGAGAATAAGTATAAAGGAACTGAACAGCTACAACGTGCTCATATGGAATTATGACCATTATAAACAAACTGCACAAACAACCCAAGTGATAGCCGGGCTCACTATTAAAGCTTTCCAACTGCACACAGAATTTCACAACTTTCTAAGGTGTCATTAAAACACGTTTTATTTTCCTAAAAGAAAAAAAAAAAGAAAACACAAAAACACATGAAAATTGTCTCCTTTGTACAGATCCAGTCCAAGGATTTTTTTTTTTTTTAATTATAATTTCTACAGTGAAGTTTAACAGACACACACAAAACCTCATCTCTAAAAAAGAGAAGTAAAGTTGGAGTAAGAACTATTTAGGCCCAATGCTAGAGACACAGCTGAAGCTGAATGGCCTAGGGTGAAGAGAGATCTTTACAAAACCTAAACTGAAAGCAGAGATCTTACTGTTGAGGCTGGAAAACACAACAGCATTTTTCTCTGAGCAGCATAAGTTTCAGTGTCCTACTTTTGCTTTAAGTTCTTTGAAGGAAATTTTTGTATTTTCATTCCCTAAAGGAAGAAAACCACTTTCAACTGCCGCCTTCCGCCTCACAACAAATCCAGTTCAGGATGCACATAGAGAAGAGCAAAGATTAAAAGCTTTCAGGTAGAAATCTTACGATGACTAATGGTAAAATAATTTTTAATAACAAAATATTCCTTAACACAGTATTTTGAATTATACACCATGTTAGCTTTGTTAGTTAACTGAAAAATCACTAAAACCCRTAACGGGATCCACTCCAAGTTTCTTGTCGCTCAGGTCAGTATGGCTAAAAACTGGGGGTRTGACATAGTTGACATCCAGCTGGCGGTAAGTACTCGGTGAGGAAGCACCTACCTTCTGCTGGACAACCAGTCTCTTAAGACCTTGAAGCGATACTCTATACGTGCTACTATGCCACATGAAATCAATGGATAAAGAGGTTGCTTCATACTCCCTCTGTATCAGCTCAAACTTCCAGCTGATGTAACTACCATAAAATAATCTAATTTCTCTACCACAGTAAGGCTGAAAGGTTTAAAAACATGCAAGAAGCACTTTGCCTATTTTTTTAAATACAGTTTTAAAGTTTCATTTACCGAGCTACAGAATTCCTTTCTAGAAAATAATAATAGAAAACGACCCCAAAGAAACAGTTTCATTCAGCTATCATGAAACGTGCCCAGATATAAATAAAATTCCCAAAGCCTGTGATCTTTCTACTAAAGTGTGGTAATTAACTTCTCCAACTAACATGGGTAGTTATGCACATTTTTTTGTTTCCTTCTTTCTTTCGAGATCCTGTTCTTACTAGTAATTTAATGTCACTATTTAAATATAAATGATAAAGTTATATTATAAACAATCACTAACAAGCTTAATATAAAAGTTTTAGCATTCCGCATTAACCGGGTAGAAGTCACGAATTTTAGATTTCTAGGGTTGGGTTTTTTTTTTTTCAAAGGCTTTGAAAAGCATGTTATTTTCTTCACCGATTAAGCCCCAAAATAAGCCTCTTTTCATTAAAGTTAAACATTCCCCCGCTATGTAGCACATCCAGCCTCACCAGCTAGCTCCGGGCAAGCACAGGAAAGCCAGAGGAAGCTGACTTACAAAACTGAAACTAAGCAGGTGTCTTCATTGTTAGAAGTGAGCACAATGAAGCGGGGCTGGGGGGGTGGGGGGGGGGGCGGGAAGTAAACAGACAGCCAAAATCCTTTTTATTTCTGATACCTGAAAATCTACAGCTAAGCAAAAAAGATGTATCTATCTATTGGTATGGCTGTACAGGAGTATCTGTCCATTAAGCTGATAACAAGCAACAGCATATCTAGTTAAGAAAACTTCACTGGCCCAAAGGAGCCTACCCCTTAATAGAGCCCTGCCATTACTGAGCGCACATCCTCACCTGATTTTTCCACACTCAGACCTACCGTACATCACAGTACACAACTTTCTCGTGACACACAAGTTATTGCCCCCAGTGGGACCTTTTTACATGCAGTCTCCACAGTGAACAAAAGTTCATTGTCAAGCTCAGCGCTTGGGCCCAAACAAACATCCAGGGGGTAGGAGGGGGAGAAAGAGGGGAAGTGCTCCTATCCACAATTCTAAGATTTGCAGGCAATCACCGTTACTTACAATTAAAAAGTGGAAACAGGTGTAGCAGATATCATACTTTGATAGCTGAACAAAGAATATTACAGCACGTGACTGAAATGTGATGACATTTGTTCACCAATCGAAAACAAAAGCCACTCTCCAATGGCACTCTTTCCTCCACCCCCAAGAATTAGGAACTTGGAAATCTCTCCATATTGAAACACATCTGTTCATAGCCTCATTTTTTGACACTTGAGAAGAAGTTGAATTAAGAGCTCCATGCATTAATCCAATACGAATTCACCTAAAAACCTCGGCGTACAATCCTGTCAGCACCCATCAAACTGCAGAGGTGGTTGGGGGAAAAGCTCTACCAACAGCGAAGCTCAGAATAATAAAGAAAAGAAAAAACAAAACACACAACACCACAAGAA
>JAYKAV010003476.1:568895-595699 GCA_035582835.1 Phoebastria nigripes | reverse complement strand
TCGCTGATGCGCCACGGCGGGGTGCGCTGTCGGGCCCGGGCCCACGGCAGCCCGCGGGCGCCCAGGAAGAGCCGCCCTCCCCTCCCCTCCCCTCCCCTCCCTCCCCGGCGCATCGCCGGCCCTGCCATGTTATTCGCAGAAATAGCGCAGCCGCTCGCCGTGCGGCCGGGGAGGGGTTTCCCTCCTCGCCTCGCCTCGCCTCGCCTCGCCTCGCCGCCGCCGCTTTCCGCCTTGCCGTTCGTGCAATGGGGTTTGCTTATTTATTTATTAACTTACTACTCCAGGGCCGGGTGATGCTGCCATTTGCTTTCGTGCGAGCAGCGGGGAACGGCAGCGCATCAGCTTCCCCTGCCTTTTTTTTTTTTTTTTCCCCCTTGTTTAATTCCCCTCCCAAAAGAAAAAAACCGTGGCCAGTCAGAAAGTTTTATAGGCAGGTTCACTAAGCAGTGCAGTTACATATCATGAATTTTAACGTTTCTGCGGTGCCTGTTGACATGAAAGGCAAATAAACGTGAATTTTACGTGGGGGGCTGTTAGGATCAAAATACTGGAGAAGGGAAGGCTCCTCACTGACGCAGACCCACGTAACGTTTCTGGGTCCGCGTGAGAGGGCAGTTCGGGGACCATCGTCCCCCCAGTTTTCAGCCACAGCACAATGGGCTGCTGGGGGCTGCCCAAACCCAAGCAGCCAACCCATGCGGGATCAGTGCTTATCTACGATAAACTAGCTTAAGTTACAGGCGTGGCGTGCACTCCCTGTGCGTCTCTGGCTTCTGAAGTCTCCAGAGTCTCGGAAATACTTAAAACCTCGCCTTTATATCGGAGCCACCATTGCTAAAGCAGTGGGACATGTCCTGGACTCTGCAGGATTTGCATGAGCTCTCACAGAAAGCCGGGGTTTGATGCAATGCAAAACCGATTTTTTTTTTTTAATAGCCTCTCTCATTGCTTTATTTGTTCAAAATGTTCACAAATTGGGAAGAAAAGTAAGTGTTTGCATTATCTCTGCAGATGCTTCAGGAAACCACGATGAACTCACTATTATGTTGTGAAACTAAATCCATAAAGCAGTCATGATGAGTAACTCAGGGACTCGTCGTAATTGGGCGGCAATGCACAGTTTTATCATCTGGAGGGTTCTGGTGTGCTCGATGTGAGCGGGGATTGATGGCAAGGTTCCCTCTCAACTGTCAAAAAATTGGGCTACCAAGCCATTGTTTATTTAATTACTGTTCATTTTCCACCTCTTTTTCCATCAGTTGGTTGCCAAGTTGTGTGTGATTTAATTGTGAACTTTACAACATTTGGTGCCTTTCTTAAAGCTGTAGCTCCTGGACTCACACAATTATGCAAGAAACTCGGATTTGKTTTTTTTTTTTAATTAAGTTTCTAGCCTGTGGGTTTGTAGATATGAGCTTGAAGACACAAACCTTAAAGGCACAAAAAGGAAAAGGTACGAAGCAAATAGAGTCATCCAAAAATGCCCCTTTTTTTTTTTTTTTTTACTGTCACATTGTTTGGCTTTTTCTTTTTGAGGCAATCTCCCCTTCCTACCCCCCCTTCTCTCTCTCTCTCTCTCTCTCTCTCAAAAGCCAAATTTGATTCTGAACAGCAGGGTTGATGGAATACTAAAAAAATAAACACACAGAAAATACCAGGGTGCTCATCAAATAGTTACTGATAGATGCACCGTTCATGGGTTAACAGGTAAGGTCACGTGCACAGGACTACCAAAAAATCGTAACAGCCATCACAGTAGGTCTTCGAACGTGTCCAACTGTGACAAGAAGTGTTATGGTTAGTATAATAAAAACATTACACAATTTTTAATAAATGTATATTTGCTTTTTATACTTCTTTCTACTTTACTTGTACAGCCACTCAATAGATCAAGTAATATGGGGATCAGGTTGATTACTGTCAGACCTGCACGTTAGTTTACTGAGATTTCTCTTGGGGCTGGGGGACCGTCCAGCCCCCTCCCTCCTCTCACCCCTCCAGTCTCGAGTCTGTAACCAGTTTTTAAACACCTCTGAAAATGCCAGCCCCGGTACTCAGATTCTTCCCCCTCCATGTAAACTCTTACTACCAGCAGTTCAAGTCGTGGAGGCCGAGTGTTATAACCCAGACAACAGCCTGGATTTTAATTTTACCTTCAGTTAGGGTTTGAAGAAAGAAGAGGAGTCAGCTTACTCCTCTGGAAAAAATCAGACCAGACTTGCTTTTGTCCTTCAGAGTTTTTGATAGAGGCACGAGAAAAATAAATACTGAGTAAAGCCTGTTTATTTCACTGGTTTTTATCTTTCTGGTTAACAAGCAAGTTAAAAGAAGGTAAAACGAGTGATAAAGCGTTATTAGAGATTTGGCATGTTTATTCTGCTGAGGAGTCAATACGCGCAGTTTGACTAAAGTTTGTTTTAGAGATGAACTTTGGACGAAGTTCAAAGAAAAAAATAATCATTAGCTGTTACCGTAAATGTGCAAAGAAATTTTATATGGTTTGTCTTAGAACTCAGAGTGTGATGGGTATCATCTCGCGATACCAGTTATATTCAGTGCGCACTACCCACAGTGATCTTCAGGTCACAGCCGGGTAAAGTGGCTCAGACCATTTTATACCCTGAACTCAGCGGTTAAAAGCCACAGATCCTGATTATCACAGACTTGCTGAAAGTTTTTCCTTTAAAAACAGCGCACACACACCACTCCTTTGTTCAGACTTGCGATGATGAAGAGGAGTGGTCCCAGCCTCCGTGCTACTTAGCTTCACTTCCACGTCAGCAAAAAGGGCCTCCATAGGTGTATGTGTAGCATTCACCTTCTAGTAGCATTAGAAGTCATTTCATGTACGAAATTAGAAGCAATGGTACCATCAGATGCACAGCTAAATGCTTCAATAAACTGGCTGGTTTTGTTTGTTGGCTTCGTACAGAGATACCTAGCACGCTTTCCTTGCAGTGAAAGGAAACCCTGCTAGAAGCCTAGGAAAAAAATTCCCTCCTTTGCTTTCAGAGTCTTTGTGCACAAAGTTGCCCGCTGCACCTCTGCCTCCAAATGTGGTATTCGTGCTGCTCATCAAAAGTCATAATTTGGTTTGTCCAGATTTTCCACTTTCTGCTTGATCACATCACACTGGATACTCACCCAGCCCCCTTTTCCAAGTTTGTTTCCTAAGAGCACTTACAGGTACAAGGCAAATCTGAGGCCTTTCCAAAGTTAGTGGAAAACTGACAAAAATCAACAGGCTTTCGATGAGAATTTGCAAGCAGCTGCTCAGTGATGATGTTTCTCATTGAACGTTATTTCACCAGTTTGGGTGGATTTCAGAGAAAGAAGCACAGTCCATGTAAAGTATTAATGCAGGGGCATCTCAGGAGTAATCAATTGTCATTACCGACAATTATTGTAATAAGTGTTCAAAATAACAAGTTACATCATAACATGCTAGCTTCACTATATCCAGCCCATCTTACAGTGCTGTTTGCTGAGAATACTTAGAGCAAAATCCGAGAAGACATAAGTTAACATGCAGAAACAGTCTTGTAGCAACTCGTGTTAAAAGGAATTAGCAGCAAGTGCAAAGGCTCCTAAACTACAGGTCACAGATTAAGTTGACAGCRGAGTAGCCACATAGCACTTTCTCTTCCCCTGGTGTTCAGCAACAAAACTACCTTAAAAAATAAACTACCGAGTTAGTTACTTGCCTATTGCTGTTTGTCACTGTGCTTTTGGCAGGGATGCTAGATGGCTGCAAATAAGAGGGGAGATAGCCTGTGCAGCCGTGCTTAGAAGAGAAACCCACAAGACCATTTCAGGCAAGACATACCCCAGCCTAAGAAAACAGTCGGGAACCTGCCTGTTTTTCTCATCGGTGTTTGAACATGGGGTTATCTCTCCAGCAGGATCCAGGCAAAAAGCTCCTTCTACAAGCAAATACCTTCCTCTTTCCCAGGGTCAGGGAAGGATAGGGCATCACTCACTTCCAGACGATAAGGAAAATTAAGCAGACAGTTTAGACCACTGGTTGGGGCCAGAGCCTGAAAACATGACGCACGCAAGACACTCGCCATTAAGGACATCAGCCTAAGTACAAACTGCGTTGCTTAACATAACAACCTCCGACTTCGACCACGGTTTATTGGCTTACATAGGAGCTATTGCTTACAGCAGCCAATGAAGCAGACCCCTGCTTACCCTGGCCCATCCGAGAGGACTTGCTCACTYGGCAGCTGTCCGTCGGTCCAGCCGGGAGCAGGGCAGCCGCAAATCTCGCTCTTCTGATGCTCTGCCTGGGAGGCAGCGGTTGAATGGGTGAGCTGAAAACGTCCRTAAGAGTGCATTGCCTGGGATCTATATTCCATGAAAGGTAACTCAGCCTTCAGGCTGCCCTGTTCCTTTTGCAAAATTCATGTTCTCCAGGCCACCCCCAGCAGCAGAGCCAGGGAAGGCCTGTCAGCGCAGCACAGCGTTGCGTCTGTAGTGGGATTTCACTGGGGTTGCAGGCTCCTCCAAGGTTAGCCTTGAAAGGATGACTCCATCTCGCTTTCTCTTCCCCTGATTACTTACTGTTTTGGTTACCGGAGATGCCGGTTATTTCATACAGAAAGTACTGTAGCTCAGAGGGGGTAGCCTGGCCTGTTGCACCAGAGAGCAAGGGGGACTTGTGAGGACCTACCATCATCTCGTACCTGCCAGCAGCTCCCAGAGCTCTTCTTCCTTGGCTCCCCTCTTAGCGTTTCAGTCATGTTAAGGTTTCGGTATGTAAAGTCAGGAAGGTTGGCGGCTCCTTATCTAATCTGACCTCCAGCAAAATGCTGGCTATTTCAACCAGCAATTCTGTATCAGATCTGCAAGTTGGGGAGGCCAGAGTGTATCTTACCCTTCACAAGCCATTGCTCACTGCTTCTGGAGGTGCATCTGCTTTCAGAGAGTCTGGTGGTCTGGCTGCTTCCAGACTGAAGGAAGATCTGAGCAGCGATACTGTCTCTGGGAATCAAGAGGAATGGGTTTCCTTGCCCTTTTTTTATCTTTCCTCTTTAAGTAAATGTGAGCAGTCGTAAAGGGGACATTGCTCATGGCTCTCAGGTGGCTGGCCAGGCTGACTAAGCACGCTTACGGATCCCGTACACTGTTTAGAATCACAATGAGCTAGAAATTGTGTGCCAAGATGCAAACGGTCGAGGGAACAGTTACTCATTTTTAAGCCAGCAGTATGAAGTATCCTAGGAGCAATTGCAGCTCCATTATCAGGTAAAAGAAGCTCTTTTTGGCTCATCACCCTTTTTGTTAAACAACGTAATGTCCCCTAATTCAGGCTGATTTGTTGTAACATTGGTCACCCCGCTAAATTTTTCAGCTGGAGATTGTTGGACCACTAGTGATGAGGGATATCTGGTCTCCATCAAAATACCCTTTTCCAGATGCCTTCAGCAGAATTCTCTCACTTTTATTTTTGAGGAGCTTGGAGGGAAGAAAGTTTAGTAGAATTGGAAAGCTGTGGATGGAAATGAAACTGCTGACTAAGTTTTCAAGGACCCACTAAAAGGAAATGACAACTTTTGTAACGGAGCATTTCAGTGTGTCACTAACCTGATAAGCAAATAGAAGTGCAGAGTGGTAAACCAAAGGCACAAGCCATAGACCATGACAGCAACTACCAGGCTGTAATGCAGGCATATAGACATCTCAACAGGTAGACCTCCCACATGCACAGAAATCAGACTTTGCGGCAAACAGCGTCCACAAAAAAATGTCCATTCCTATAAACAGTACAACACCAGTAGACAGGACGTCATGTCTTTTTAGTTCTTTTAGGTGTTAACGGCCATTTTGGCTCCTCGCAGGAGAGACATGATAAAGCAGAGCCTGCCCCGAGGAACATATACAATTTAAAAGGTCACTGCAGGGGAGAGACGGGGAACCAAGGTGCCTCAGGAAAACTAGGTGATGATGATAATTTCAGGATGTTAAGTACTTCAAATACAAATACTGATTGTGGCTTTCAAAAATATTTGCATAAATTTGGCCCCTAAATCCTTCCRTATCACTAGATACATAAAGAGCCTGGGGTTTGAGTGGATGGAGCACCTAAAAAGCAATTCAGTTCTCTTTAAGTATTTAACTAGGCATATATTTGAGCTGCCAGTTTGGGACTACCAGCTGAGCAGCATCTTCTCCTATAGAATGATGTAGCAAGAAGAATATCGGTGTTTGAGAGCAGTGCAGTAGTAGTGAGCTTTGGGAAGTATTAAACTGCTGGAATCCCGTGTATTTATCGTGTGTTGTCCTGACTTCGCCGTGCTGAAAAGTAGCCCAGCATAGGCACAGGGACAGGGGAGGGAAGAGGAGCTATGAAACAGTTATTATTAAGGAGGGATGGGGAAGGGGAATCCAGGAGCGGAGCTGTGCCTGGCTTTGCGTGTGAGAATAAGAGAGTTAACGATGACTCAGTGGACAGAGAGGTCAGTGCCAGTGCAGGGATTCAGAGTGGGTTTTCATCGCCTAACAATAAATAGTGTTAGTCAACTCTAGATTATCTGGGATTAAGTGTATCGTGGGTGCAGATACCCCTGAGGTGACCAACCGATGCTGAACTAGTGTGGGCTCGTGGGAGCGCTGCTGTGCTCACGCAGCACCGTGCCACACAGCATTGTATCTTCTGAGGAGCTGTGGTCCCCTGCCCTTCACAGCCCCCAGAGTCACCAGTCCTTCCCGATGGCATGACACCCTCTTCTGCGAGCTTCCTGGGCAGGTCTGGCTATCTCTGGGTTTCTGCTTTGGCTGCGTTACCTCGTCTTGCCGCTTCCTTGGATAATCCGGAGTTGAATGTGGCTGCGTTTTGAACAGAGTGGGAAGGGGCAAAGTAAAGATCAAAAAAGAGTCAATAAACCTGATGGACATGGAAGGCRTCTGCACAGCGAGATGATGCCCTTTTTACTTAGTCATGTCTTACAATACAGCTACCGCATCATAAATTCAGAGACATGTGTATGTAGAGAGAGGTCTACACAGATAGTTTATTTATAATTGATTTTAATATCTTCCACTCAAGTCTTCTGTTGTTTGAGTGATAGGCAAGTTGCAAAATATATCACTCAAGAGTTAGGGAATTCAGCAATTAAGCCTGTTTGTGCATTCTTTGTGTTCAAAATTGATTAATAACAGTAAGATACACCAACATGATGCTTTTCAGCTAAAAGACAGTTAGATAATGTTAATATATTCACAAATCTCATTGACATTGCTTCCCTATATGAATAGTACATGTAAGCATAAACATAGTTTTCTCTCACTAGGAGGGACAGAATGAAAAGGCTGTTTCTTTCAAAACTCCATTAGGCAATCAAGTGGAAACATGACATAATTTGATTAGTTTCTCTCGCAGTGGACTTGGAAACACCATAGTGAATTTGAATAAAAGCCTATGATAGTTTGAAAACACTGCAAAGTTCCTGTTCACCTTAGTCTCATTTGTAATATCAGTGGGGCTCCTGAAAGCATCAACTCAGTGCTTGCCATCACCCAGATAGTTAAACAAGGAGTTGGAAGTTATCTGAAGTCTATAAAATTCAATGGAAACTTGTATTTTGCCTATTTACGAAGCCATTACATGCCCACCCCCTCAGAGCAAACTGAAGGATGTTTCAAAAAAGGTACGCTAGAATTAGAAAGGCAACAGAAGGGAYAGGGAATAACTTTCACCTTGAGAAAAAAAATGTGGGGACTAGGACTTAGCTGAAATAAGAGAAAACTGAGAGGGAACATAAGAGGCCTGCTAGATGGAGAGCAGCACGGAGAAGGAGAATAGGAAGCGATTGTTCACCATTCCTCAAGATGCAAGAGTAAGTGGCACTGAGTGAAATGATTAGACAATGTTTAAAACAAACAAAAAGCAATACTTTTTCGCTCAATGCATAACTACATTTGGAACTTATTGCTGCAAGATTTCATGGAGCCTAAAAGTATGAATGTGTTCAGAACAGTGTGAAACAACTCTACTGAAGGATGCCACATCTGACTCAGCCCTTTTAGCACTGATTGCCAGAGGCTTCCAGGAGGAAGATCCTTCTGGATGCACCCCATTTCTTACAGTCCTCCTTAAGTACCCGAGTCAGGACATTATCAGAGAAAGGCTGGGCTAGATGATGCATCTTTGGTCTCCTTCAGTATTGTCACTTTTATGAGTTCAGGGATAAAGGAAGTAGTAGTAATATTTTGGTGGAGGAGAAAAATAATCAGTGCGAGAGGCTTCTTCTCTRTTCATGTGTGCTGATGGTATATAGACTTTTCTCTTTAATTGAATAGAGTGAAACTTCTTGTACTGTGGGTTGGGGCTTTTTTCTTCTGAGAATGAAAACAGGCCTTACATTGTCATTCATATCACATTTATTGGAATGGGAGGCAGCTTATCTTTTAATAAAAACAGATTGTTCAAACGGGAATCATGTAAGGGGGCTGTTTGAAGGCCATGCAGGAACTGTGCTACGCATCCCTACAAACCAAAACAGCATCCTGACTCTCCRCTGCTTGAAATACTGTTCACAGGCAGCTGGTGCTAGGCAGGAGCCGGCCRGGGGACTGCCCGGTGGTGCCCGGTGTGGCTCTGCTGGGCCTCTGCGGTGTGTTTGCAGCCACCCATCGGCACACACCCATCCCAGCCAGCCTCTTCCCTGGAGAGGTGGAGACCAGGGTCAACCCACCCAGCAGCTTCCACTAGGGGCCACTGCTACATAGAGGAGGRGGAGGAGGAGGAGGAGGAGGAGGAGGAGGAGGAAGAGGAAGAGGAGAGGGAAGAGTTCAGAAAGCATTGCAGTCTTGAGGTTTTATTTCCAGGCATGAGGACATCTGTTTGTAAACCGCTTGGCAAATGTGTATGAAGTACTACTATGTCTGTGGAGGCGCACAAGAGAAAAGGGATGGCCACTGGGAGCTGCAGGGGCTGGTTCGTTTCCACCTCAGATGTTACTGGCAGGGACTGAAAAGTCACCCCTCGAACCAAACCCTTCTCCCTGCACCATGTGAACTTAGAGGAGCAGCGGATCCCTTGTTGCTGAGGGGACATCTGAGGTCAAGGAGGTGAAATGTCCTATGCAACAGCACTTCAGAGAGGAAGCAATGCATGTTATAACAACAATGAAGTTGTATTTACAAATATCTATATGAAATTTGCTGCTTCCAGTTTGGACCTAAAGAAAGGCTTGTGTGCCTAAAAGCTTGTTTGTGTTTTCCAGCGATACTGGTTGATCTCCTAATATATATATATTACCTTCAAGACTTGCCCTTCTTTATTCTTAGACTATGGCAACTACAGCACTACTAAATATAATATTGAGACTTGGCAAAATATATTTTTAACTCCCTAGTTTCACATGAACCATGTCTTTCCTCGCTTGCATGGGATGCTTGCTGCTTTCTAGGGCTTCAGTACGAGCAAAACTGAACTTACAGGGCCAGGGAGTAATTATATCAATGGATATTTCTGGGGAATTCATTCAAAAGTTTAAAATTCTTTAGGGAATCCATTCTGGCAGAGATGAGAAGACTATGAGGAATATTAACCTTGATGGATAAAATGAGAGACCTCAAACTCTGCCTGCCCTCATGGAGAAGAAATGCCTCCTCTTCAGATTTAGAGAGAAATTTATGGAAAATATCCAAATACATAAAGGTGATTAAACACACCATTTCCAGCCCACCTCACCCCTCAGCAATTCTACTTTTACCCAGACCTGAAAGAAATTAATTATTCCCCAGAAACAAATGTTTGTCTGCTATTTGTAAAGAGCTAAGGGATAGGAAGTTACACCCCTTCTACCGTAGAGTCCTTAGAGGGGATCGAATAGCTTGTGTTTATTTATCTTTACTAGCATAACCAGCTGTCAGCGGATTATCTCCTTCTGGCATCGAGATGGCTCCTTTTCACCATCAGGCAGCTGCAGAAGCAGCAGAGATCTTTTGCTGATTTTTGGCTTCCTAGTTCATTGTGTCTCTCCCTTTGGTTGCTGGTGTGAACTGCTTGGTGGGGAACCTACCTCTGAGGCCAGTCTGTCGTGCTTCTCTGCTACGCATCTGAAAAGTTTAGAGGCTCCTTCTTTGTTTCAATGTCGAGGATAAAGTGGTGTGATTAGATAGATAAACAACAGTGTCATTTTGCGTCCTCTGGCTCAAGATACAGCTGCCCCCTGGATGTGCTTTGAAATGATACAGGCACAGGAGCTTGTGCTGGGAAGCAGGGAGATTCTCCACTGCAAGGTAGGATTGTCCCAGATGTACAATGTTTGTCATGGTACAGCAGCACCAACCAGATAAGATTCAGATAAGAACCATGTTTTTTGGGCACTGTGCAAACAGTTAAGGAAAAGGCTGACTATTTCCACCTTTGAAAACATAACATACAGCATTGGCATTAACAAACTCCAGCCCTTAACTCAGTCTGAAACTGCAGGCAGTGAGAAAATGTGCCCTTTGCCGTTACCTGTCTTACTGCTACTGCCACCCCTAACCCTGGGCTTAACATCTGCAGAGGGGATATGCCTGTGCCAGAACAGAGTGTGCAGCATTAGGATTATTCAGATATGGTCCTTATCTTCACCTGGAGGAAGAAACTGAATACAGTAATAAGGAGTCCTCTACAACTGCTGGCTGCTTCTTTCCACGTTGCCACAGCTTAGTGCATGCAGGAAGACCCTTCTGTTGACTTCAGCTGGGGGCATCTCAGGATGTGTCACTTTGAGGGAGACTCCAAGTAGTGTGAGGTGAGGAAGGTCCCTGTGACACCTTCGTCCGTGGGGGTCTGGGATATCTCAACAATGTGTGGGCTGGAGCAGGGTGGTGCCTGGGGGGTACACCTGCATCTGGAGTGGTCCAGGCTACTGCCATGTGGTGGGGCCCAGAAGAGAGTAATTTGGAGGCTGAGATTCCTCAGCATTTTAAGGTGAGGACTGGTCACCTCAATTACAAGGGGACTGAGATGCTTGCTTTGGGACCACCTGAGGTTCCTCAGTCTCAGGGATATGGATGATGCCTCAAGAAAGAGACCCCAGACTGCAACAATTCAGAAGTGTCCCTTAAGCCTCCATTTGGTGTGATGTGGGACATCCCAGTTTGGCGTTGACAGGACACCTCAGATTCACTGCAGTGCATTGTTTCTGTGAGGGGCACGCAGGGGGCACTTGACATTCGGGGAGGTCTCCAGACCTCAGTCCATTGGCCTCAATATGCCAATATTGAGGGTCAGGATACAACCATCTGGATGGGGAGTTAGCTCTAGGCACACCAGTTTTTGGAGTGCAGGACTGTGTGATATAGAGGAGACCAGAGAACCTCAGCTTGTGGAGGAGAGGTTGCCCAAGGGCACCTCCATGGTGCTGCCAGGATACCTGAGTATCGTGGGTGTCAGAAGAGCAGAGCTTGGAGATCTCTGGGAGTCTGGATTTGGGAGGGTACCAGGCAACTCAGCTGGAAGGCACGCATGGTGCTGAGCACTGTGTCACTGGCTTCTTAATTTGGGAGGATCCATTGTGCCTTCATCCCCTGTGAAACCCCTGGTGCAAACAGTACTTCTGGCAACCTTTATGTAGTTGATGGGAGGAGTGTAGGAAAATATCCAAGTCCAAATTTAGATGGGCTTCCCATGTCTACACCCAGGCCTAGCGGCGGGCTTGGCCGAGGGATGGGAAACACAGGGCTGAGCCGCTTGCTTGGGTATGGCAAGCACCTCCATGGTCAAAGCCAAGAGGGTGGTTGCTGTGCAATAGTCCCTGTGCTGCAGAGCAACRCGGGGGCTTGCATTGCAAGCTAGGGTGAGGCTCAGAAAGTGTCCTGGTGAGGCACTGTCATTCCTGCCTGGCTCCTGATCTTCCAGCCTTACCATTTGTCACAGTTCAAAAGCATGGCAGAGCACCTGAAGGTGGGGGAAGCCCTGCCAGCAATAATGGGGTAAGAAGAGAAAAAGGAACCTGCACTTTTTTCTAATTTAGATCAAATATTTGGATCAGAACAGAAAGTCAGAAGAGATTAGGGATGTTTGAATATGAAGCAGGAGGGACCAGAGACCATGAGGTCAAGTGTTGAAAGCGAATAGAGAATAGACGGGTGATGGGCCTACATATGGTGGAGGGGGATATTCCTTTCTACTGGTGTTCAAAGAGGAACTGTAATGTTTTAGATATTTCCCTTTCATGAGGAGGAATGAAATACTGAAGGTACCCTGGGAAGTTGCATGAGATCATCAGGGAGAGTACCCAGTCTCAGAGATATGTGCAGGGCACATGCTTTGGCAGGGGTAGGTAGGAGATGGCTTCTAGAGGTGGGCACCTGGAGAGAGAGAGGGAGAGAGATGAAGAGGAGGCATGGGCAACAGAAGGACCCCCAGAGGGCATCAGAATGGGGTGGGTGAGGAAAATAATACAATCCGAAACTGAGTAAGTTGTTTGAGAACAGTAAGCAGAAAGTGAAATTGGGCTGAAAAATGTGAAAGGGAAAGATAAAAGAAAAACAACAGAATCAGGGAGAAAGTGAGAACAAAGAGAGAAAACCAGACTGTGAAATCCACCTGAAAAGATAAGTGAGTTGCTCACTCCCTATCTCTCACTGCAGTGAATATTTGGAGGATTTGACTTGCTGCCTGAGGCAAATTATGTTAAGTAATGGGGAGGATAATGGGGTTTACACATGGAGGGATCTTCTTGCCTCCCTACCACTGTTTCAGTAACAAGTGTGTGGCTTTATATTATGTCCTTTGTATAGGGAAGGGCTCTACAGTATGTCAAGGATTTTATAGTGAAGTAAGGGCGGTAAGGGCTGGGACTAGGAAAAGTGACTGAGTGCATGAAAACATTTCAATGCTTAAGAAAGTATGTGTTCATATTGTTGTTGTGATATTTTTTATAAATATTCAGTTCAGAGCTGTTTTAGGGAGGAATTCTGAAATACTCCAAGGCTCTTCTCCTTTTCTCCTGTATTTCTGTCTTCCCCCAAGATTCAAACAATCTTCACCTTTTTGCACACTATGTTTTAGGATTACTGTTGTCTTCTGTTTTCTAGCTCCTTTTTTCCCCGTCATGGATTCTCCCTCATCCATTCTAGGATTTGAATTTCTTTTTTCCTTTCATTCCTTCTTTTCCCCCTTTCTTTCCCTTCAGCTCCAAGTGCTTTCTTCATTGCAAGTGTAATTCTACCTTTAATTCCTCCACTCCATGAAATGTCCCTTCTCTCTYGCCTCCTAATGCACATTCTCTCTCATATCCTTCTACTTCCCCTCGCTCTTGCATACACTCTTCCCTAGCTTCCCATCTTTTTCCCCCCATCCTTCCTTGACATTTTCTTTCCTCTCCTTGTTCCTGCCTGTATCCCGGTGAGTGTCCCTCCCTGCCTTCCTCTCTCTCCATCCTCTTCCTTGCTCGCTTGCAACTCCCCTGGCCCCCAGCTTTCCCTTGCTGCCAATGCCCCCCTCCAGCCCAAATGTCTCCATCTCTCCTTCTCCTTGTGGGAAGACAGGCTTGGGATAGCCTGTGAGAGGGACAAGCCTGAAAAGAAGCACTTACAGTGCGAACTTGAGAAGAACAAGCCACAAGAAAAGCTGAAGAAGCAGCGAATTGTGTAGGAAGAAAGTAAAGGAAGGGAAATGAGACCAGGGAGGCAAAACCAGAGAGAAGAACTAAGAGTCATGAAAACACTCGGACACGGTAGGGGGAGAGAGAGACAAAAAAACCAGCTGGAAAACGCAGTAGAAAAGATAAGGGTGTTCCTAGTTATCTGGTGCTGTGGCAATGAGTCAGAATCACTGAGTTTCCTATCTCCTATTCAAATGTAAACAAATATTTCTTAATCTGTATTGCAGTGGTGCCCGAAGGGTGCCAATCAACCCACAGCATGGCAGGGTTATTCGCACACAAGAGACCTTGCAACCCTGGCAGCACTTTTGCTGTAACGCAAAGGCAAAGAGCAGGAAGGAAGGTACAGCACACCTGCAAAGCTGTCAGGTGGGTGTCAGGCAGGAAGATTAATAACTGATTGGGTTTGGTTTTTTTTTCCACCAAACCTGAAATACATGAAGATGCTTGCCCACAGATGAGCCAGGATCACCCCTCTGGCAGGACAGCCTGGCCCTCGCCAGCTCTGGTACTCCTCTTTGGCCTGAAGAGATGTCCAGCAGCTAGATATTCTGCTCCTCTGTCCTTCGCTTCCTGTAACTGAACCCTACACGCCCCCAATAACTCTTACCTCACGTATTCAGGAAAGTCTGACCCCTGTTTAGATACGTGAACTAGAGGGAAGTGCTAGACTGACCCTCATTAAAAATTATCGTATTCTCGGACAGTGAAGTCTGAAAGATCTACCCATTTTGCTCATCCCTTTGGACCCATAACCGCATGAAAATAAATAATTATAATGAAGAGTGATTACCTTTTCTAGGTATGTCTTGCCTATATCTGGCCATATGTCAATGTGAAACTGCCTCACCCTTTACTTTATATTTGTCAGGAGAAGCTAAGTAAAGGTTGTATTAACTGCTATTTGCCCTGGTCCTGTGGTATGCAGCCAGTGTGAAATTCAAAGGCAATTTAGAATGCTATCACTGGTCCTACTGATGGTATTTTGCACTCCCTTTATTTAGTACAAAGCAAATCGTACCCCAGGTGCTTAATTTTCTTCTAAAAAAATTAAGACATTAAACATATTTGCTTTTCAGCTTGCGAACGCTCCATCCCTCTGATGCAGTGGCTCTGACTTCCTGGGGACTGCCTGTCTAGAAATGTTTGTGCAGAGCTGCTCACTGTACAAATACACCTTTAGGATCCACTCTTAGCAAGTACTCCCTGTTTAAATCCACGTAAGTTGGTCGTGAAGCAGAAGGGTCACTGAGTATACTTTGGTCCTTACAATTGCAATCACTTTCTGAAGAGCAGAAAGTTTCCTCAGGCAGCAAAAATATGTTTGCTCCATCAGCAAGACAGCACAGATTGAGGCTGTTGGCACTTAATGTATGTAAATTGTCAGGAATCCCAAGTCACCCATCCAAACCAGCTCTTCTGAAGGCAGTGCACTGTGCCCTGTCTCTCTCAAATCCGCCACAAGCCTTGACCAACTCTTGTTGGCTATTTCTGGCATGAACTAGTGAAACCCTTGCAGAYTTTTTAGAACTGGAAGGGATCACACCTTTTGTAATGCTGTATTTCAAACATGTAGCAGATTACAGGAAAAACAAGCTGCAAGAAAAGCGATCTACGTTCAGATCTTCTCTTTTTCAGTGGCTTGCTGGTGGTGCGCTAGCCAAATCACTGGATTTCTCTGCCTACTCTTCCTTATGCAAACAAGGGGAAGTGATACTTAGTCATTATTATAACATCTAGGGATGCAAATTACTGTGTCAATGATTACTGTTTGTTCTCAAAATACATTCAATTTCCCTTTATCCCATTTACAACACTGGATTAGTCACTTCCAATGTTACAGAATCATAACCATTCATTCCTTCAGATGAAGTACTAGTTTCCCTAAAAAGAAAAGCGACTCTTAGAGGTGGGCCACTATTTAACACAAGGTTATGCGGGATCAAGTTGCTTAGATACTGGGGTGATGGAAGCTATTAAGTACAGAGGTGACCAATAAACAGCACTAAAAAGTGCATAATATATTGAGGATATAGCAAACGCTTGTCTAATGTAACATCTGATGGCTAATGAGGATTTGTAACTCATCTGTAAGAACAGCTTTACTTTCTTGCAATGATACTGATTGCATTAGGAATTTCATAGTAGTGCAGAACAGTACATAAATTAGAATCATTAGACTGATGGGATACACAACTATTAGCACACATCAGTGTGCTTCCTTGAATGTGGATTTTACAAAATAGGAAATATCATCAAGAATCTACCTACATCTTTGTGTTTTTGCAAAGGAGTTTTCCACTGCTACGTGTGTATTAGTGCCAACTTCTCCCTCACTGAATTTGGGATTGTAAAAAAGTCTCTGATCTCTGACTATATATTGTGCTAGCGAGGGAGGAAAATGTTTTATTGAAGCTTGCTGGAATTTTGAATGAGCTTTAATCACCGAGATACTGGAGACAATTACTCGGGCTATGGCTACACACAAAATTGCAGTGATTGAACTGAAGATTGGAAACTGATAAAGCAGTTCAAGCCTGTATAAAAATAACTTTCTCGGCTTAGGTCAGTGTGGGCTCTATACACCCTTCTTTGCAGGTAAGGAGGAAGTTAACAGTTGTCATACATCTTGATTCTTAGAAGGTTTTGACACCATTCCACATGGCATTCTCCTAAGCAAACAAAGAAAATATAGTTTAGATGAAACCCTCATAAAGTAGACTCATGGCTGGTGAAAAAAATAGCTTTAAAACCCAGTTATCAATTGTTCTCCGTCAGACGTAGAGGAATTTTCAAATGGGGTCCTTCCAACATCTGTGTGGAATCCATTTTACGCAGTATTTTCATTAACAACCTGTGACGAGGGAATAAAGAGTACTCATAAAATCTGCAGACATCATCTAGCTGGGAGAGGATGCAAACAGTTTGGCGGATGGACTGAGAATTCAAAATGATCTTGCTAAATTGGAGAAAATCAACAACTCAGTAAAGAAAAGTGCAAAGTGCTACACTTAAGAGGAGGAAATCAAAAGCACAAAGAGAAAATGGGAAGTGGCCAGGCGGCAGTACTGCAGAAAGGCAGCTCAGGGTGTGAGCCATGAACTGAATAGGAGTCAACAGAATGATGCTGTTCCAAAAAAAAGGCAGAGCTAATATGGAGTGTTGGGTGCACGGCGCAGCAGGTGACTGGTTTGCTCTTCCTGGCACAGGGACAAACTGAAGGTTTCACAGCCGAGGAGCAAACCTGAGAAGAGGCTTTGTTGTTGGCTTGTAAAGATGAAATGTTCTCACCACTGGGAGCGGGACAAGAAGACATTTCTGCTTCAAAACAGAGACCCCAGGAAGGTATGAAAACCCCTGCCATTTAGGCATAAGGGAATGAAGTCGTGGAGCTACTGCGGTGGCCGTGCACAGTGTCCTTCAACACATCGTGACCAGCTTCCTCCAGGGATGCTGTAGGTATGCCCAGGCCTGCCAGTGGGTGGTAAATGTAGGATGCAGATGGAAACAAGCTCAAAGCATCTGCACAGAGTGGCCACAGCTGAACTGTGCCACCTCAGAAAAGAAGACAAGATGACTTATTTTGCTGTAAACCCCCAAGATGCCAACATTCAGTTTGACAGTGAAAGCAGAGCAACTTCCTCCTACCTACCAAGTTGCAGAGAAACCGTATGGCAGCGGGTGGAAAAAGGCCACAAATTATGTCCCCAGCCTCGCCTGTGAACACCTTGGTGAGGAGATCCCGGGAGACTTCCCAGAGGCAATATAAAGTGCCTAAGCCCTTCTCAGTGCAGGCCGTCTCTGCTTGTCAGCTGTGTCTTGCCTACATCCATGTGGACATTTTGTCTTTCAGTAGCTGCTCGTCTCTGTTGTGATTTAACTGGGGAAAAAATTGACGATATTTTCCTCTGCATTTTCAATTCTCCCTAGAGTTGGCTGCAGTTTCTTTGAATCCTGGAGCTTTGAATTTCATTGAGGAAACAAAACAACCAAAACCACAGAACAATCCTGGAACCCATTGAGTTTGAACCCACTGAGTTTTTCACCCTGTTTCTCAACCAGGAGAAGGAAAGCATAGCCAATGGCAAGTGGCAAATATGGGTTTGTTAACCTCCACCGGCCAAATTTATTGACTAATGTCTCCTTTCTTTTGGATGAAATGGGATTAGCAGATGTATATTGGTCTTGAAAATCAATCAAGAAACCTAGGGTTCTAGTAAAAGTTGGGAAGTTGGGAAGCTCTATGGAGATCCATCGTTATTTAGGAAGCTATATCCTCTGCAGTAGACCCGTAGCTGGAAGGATGCAACAAAAATGAACTATCCTGTTTGCTGTGGAGTGGAGGGGAGAAGAACAAATAGCACCGTGGAAGAGCGTGTGGCTCAGTGGGCAGAGGGCTGGATGGGCAGGTAGCAGGAGCTGGGACTAATTGGACTTGCTGCATGACACTGGGGAAACTTTCACCTGTCCCTGTGCCACAACATCTCCAACTATAAAACGAGATAATGAGCCTGGCTTTTCCTTATACATAACTTAAACTAACTTTCCTTATGAATGACTTTCCTCATAAATAACTTGTCTTATAAATAGCTTACATGGCAAATACTACATAGGACATAACAGGCTCTGTGGCATTTTTTGTTATAAACACATTTCAGAACCCAAATAGCTCAGTAAAACAGTTGCAGATGCTATTTTTCTTAAGGGAAACATGTGCTTACAAAATGTGTTGTTAGTACAAAAAACCAATTCATTGGGCTGATTTACATGTATTAGCTAGCATCTAACCTGCAGTAATTTAATTGCAAAAATTTAATTGCAAAATTAAAACAATTAGCAAGGCAGCCCTCAATGTTCATGATACTACATCTATTTTACTCAGAAATTGATAGTATCTGAAGCACCCTATAAAATAAACAAAATAATCTCCAAGTAAAGATGGGGAGTTTTTTCAGACCTGTTGGTTTAGAGTTAAAACAAGTAACTTTACCCATTAGTCACAGAGTGGCTGCTTACTCGGGCTAGAAGCCAGTCCATGCCAGCACTCACTGGATCAAAACCATATGCTACAGCCCAGCGTAGCAGAGATCCCCAAGTGACAATGACTAACGGGGCAAAGAGGTGCCTTGTGATCCCAATTCACCTGCACAGAGGGCAAGATCCACACCTTCCAACAGCTAAGCAGATAAACAAGGTGAGAGCACAGACTGAGCTGGTTCACCCAGGAAATTGCTTAGCTTAAAAGACCCTGTCCACTCTCCTTTCTTGAAACATCCTCGCAAGTAAGTGGCTTCTCATATGGTGAAGCTTCCCCTCTACTTGCAGGTTGAAGTTTATACACTGGCCAATGCTTGTTGGTGGCCCCAACATGCTGCGACTTGTTGGAGAAGATAAAAAACATTGGATGTTTTACTTTCTGCCCATGCCCAGACAATGGTGATTAGTTGGGGAACATTTGAATTGGCGTTGGCGACTCGGTGCCTCTTTGCAGGATGGCTGCTTTGGGTTTCATCCTGACTTTGGCTGAGGCTTCAGAAGCCAAGTTCACACCAGGGCTGGTGGGTCTGGGGCTTTGTTCCCATTGTCTTCCAGGAACTGCTCTTCTGAGAATTATTGAGTGCCGAGATTGCCGGCTGAGCTGGTTTCTGGTGGAGCAGGCAGAGTGGATGAACTTGACCTGGTTAGCAGGAACATACTGATCTTGTTGAATATTTCTGATGAAGTATCCAGTGGTTTCATTTCAGTTAGGGTCAAAAAAACTTCACTTCCACAAGGTGAAAATGTCTCAATTTAAACTATCTTAAGAAGGCAACCATGAAGTTCAGTTCTCCAGCCTTGTCAAAACAAGGGTCTTCAGCCAGACTGCTGCTGGGCCTCCTGGCACCACCCTACCAATAGGACTATTTTTCTGTACAGGCAGTTGTTTGTGAAACTCAGCTTAGCCCTTTCACAACACCTGCTTAGCACTTTCCAAGAGCCATTTAGCACTTAGCACAGTAAGCAATATGTGGCCAAGGAGATGGGAATAGAAGAGGGATATATTAGGGCCAACTGCTGTTTGAGGGAATTTACTTATTAAAGCAGATGATAATATCAGAAACAGTAATCAGGTACTGTGGTAGACAGAAAAAAAAAAAAACTCTAGGGCTAAATATCTCCAGTCTCTGGTTCTGACTACTTTTTAACCAAATCAAAATCCACAGTTGCTAGAAGCTCTGTGGGATCTATGTCTTTATTCACTATATAATTTGTTTGAACTTAGTTGCCATCTCTTGAAGAACTGGCCGATTGTCCAGATATTTCCCCCTTTAAATAAGCATGCACTATACGTGAGAGACAAAGTGCCCGTGGAATATCTGGTAAAAGGTATAAGAAGTTTGGTGAACTGTTCCAGGATAAGCTGCTCCTGAGCAGCTTCCTGGTTCTTTCTTTCACATCGTCAGCTCATGTGTCCATGATTTGGACTTCAGACTGAAGTCTTCCTTGTCTGATACTCCGCTTGCTGCACTTTGCTGCAGTCTCAGCAGTGCCTTGTGGCTGGGAAAGCTCTGCCCATGCCTTCCGTGGAGAGACAGCTCAGCCCTGGTGTGCCTTTTATAGTCCTTTATATTTCTGTGCTTTCAGTCCACAGACAATTTTCCTACCAAATGCAATACACAAACAGTGTGCTCAGCTTTGCTGGCACATTTTGAACCGCTTTTTCTAGCAGATCTTTCATAAGTTAGCATCCCTGTATAGATTTTCCACTGATTTCCACTCCCGTTTCTGTGGATGTTCCTTCCTCTGTGTGACCTGGAGACAGCTTGGCAGCCCAAGGCAGCCTAAGGAGCCACTTCTATGCAGAAACCGCAAGTCCTAGAGTGTGCTGAGCCAACATCAAAGATAAAACATTAAAGATMCTGACACAGCAATGGCAGTGGTGATCAGCTCTTACATGTGTGAAGAATCTGTAAGGATGTTCTTATGCACCTCCTTCTTCTATCCGATTAAGGTGATCTGCTACCATTTACATCACTTTGCCAAATGTATATATATTTGCCAGTTTGGTCTGCTGTCACCAAGAACATTAATGTCTGTGAAAGTTTCCATGCTCTTATCCACTACCTGTTACAAGTCTGATCACTTCTTGAATATAGAGTTTTCCCTTTAGCCAAGCGCTATGAACCCCTTATAAATCCTAGTTTTCACAAGGGCAGGGAGCTAACCTGCATTAACTCTGCACTTATCTTTTGTTTCCTAGCTTTATTTGGATTTTGTTTTAAATACTAGGTGGTTTTGCAAAAGGTAGGTGTTTGATGCTATTCAGAACATGAGTCAAAAGGCTGCAAAAGCGGAAAAAATGAATTCCTCGCTTACCCCATCCTTCTGCACTGCAACCCTAGACTCCTGCAGGGAACAGATGACATCACACCATCAACATACTGGCACACAGTGAGCAGGAGCGCTTCTCACTGCACGGCCACCTTGCTGCCAGGGCAGTGGAGACAGACTGGAGCCAGCTGCTAGCTAGCAACTCCAACCAGTATAGCCATGGCTACTGGGGGTTCAGTGCCTGGGTCTTTCCCCAGCCTCTCAGTGAGTCTGTAGTTGGCATAAGACGTCACGCTGCTCACAACACACTGGTTAGTAGCCAAGCTGTCAGTGAAAACCAGCTCTACCATATGAACTGCTGTTACATCTGAGTTAGAGTCAGCTTTCTTCAGTAGGAAACACAAAGCCACAGCCAGCCTGGACAGCTAATCTACATCCTCAGTTTATCTCTTCCTTCAAGATCTTCCTCCATACTTACATCTTGGACCTGTCTTGGCATTCGGATGAGGCTGGTGCTCATATATCACTGCCGTGATACAAAGATGCAAAGATGCAGAGCATCCTCCGGGGAGAACTTGTACCGCTGGACCCATCTTTGTATTCGGACAAGGCCAGTGCTCGTATATCAGTGCAGTGATACAAAGATGTATAGCATCCCCTATGCAAAGACCTCTTGCTATAAGAGGCAGCTTTAGGATCGCCTCTGTCCTATGTCCCCCAAGGAAAATTTGTCTCTTGGATGGCTTAGTAAAACCAGTACATTTTGAGCTGGAGATGAAGGGTTGGYCTCTAAGCCTGAGCAAGCTTTTAAGGACTTCTCTACCATTATGATGCACAATCGGCAGTGGAGTGCTCTAGCACGGTGCACAGGGGGGGTTCCCGAACTGGGGGAACCTCAGGGGGAACCGAGAGAGCTGCCAGGAGCCCGCAGCTCACGTGACAGCGGTTGATGAGACCTGGGCCAGGAGCAATGGCAGCCAAGCACCCAACACATATAAAAGAAGCCCTTAGGGAGCACTAGCGAGCAGGGTGTGGCACGTCAGCAAGGGCGTGGCGCAGAAGGGCATGCAGGAAGGGCGCTGAAGCTCTGCCCACTTGACCAGGGAGCAATGGTATCCACCTGGCAGAAAGCCATGGCCTCTCTAAGCTCTGCACCCACCATGACTGATGCAGCTTCCCAGACAGAGCTCCGGTGGGAACACGCTGCCGCCCAGGTGCCAGGCTGCAGGCTGTGCCCTGCTCTTATGCCAGTACCAGACAGCAGCAGTGAGCACACCTGTGGGAGGTGGCCCAGGTAGAGGAACTCCTCCGCTTAGTGATGGAGCTCTGGGAGGAGGTGAGTAGGTTGAGGAGTATCAGGGGGAGAGAGAGAGAGAGACTGCTGGAATCGCACYCTACCTTCCCTGAGACAGGCCCAACAGGCAGACAGGACGCATGACACGGAGGATTCCCTATCCTCTCTCCACCTGGCTGAACACAGCGACTTAAGGGATAGGGGCAATGGTGACAAGTTCCTGCCTGGCGCAGCAGGCGCCTCTCCTCTGTGACTACCCCACCTTCCCAGGTGCCCTTGCATAATAGGTACAAGGTTACAAACAACAACGAGGACAATGGTTCATCTAGGTTGGAGGTGTCACTGAGGTTAAGTCGGCCTGCACTCTGCATCAAAACTGCCTCCATAAAGAAAAAAAGACAGGTCATTGTCATAGGAGACTCCCTTCTGAAGGGAACAGAAGGCCCAATATGCAGACCAGACCCACTTCTTAGGGAAGTCTGCTGCCTCCCTGGGGCCATCTTTCATGTAAAGATGTGAAGAGAAAGCTTCCGACCCTGGTACAGCCCTCAGATTATTGATTTTTCAGGTAGGCAGTGATGAAGTTGCAACAAGAAGTGCGAGGGCAATCAAGAGAGACTTCAGGGCCTTGGGACGACTGGTTAAGGGATCAGGAGCACAAGTAGTGTTCTCTTCTATCCTTCCAGTTGCAGGGAATGATGAGGGAAGAAACAGGAGGAGCCAGCAGATCAATACCTGGCTCTGAGCCTAGTGTCACCAGCGGAACTTTGGGTTTTTTGATCATGGGTTGGTCTACATGACACCAGGCCTGCTGGCGACAGATGGGGTACACCTGTCTCAAAGGGGGAAAAGGATCTTTGCACAGGAGTTAGCAGGGCTCACTGAAAGAGCTTTAAACTAGATTTGAAGRGGGAAAAGGATAAAAGCAGGCTCGCTAGAGATAAGCCTGGGGGTGGCATGCCAGTGTTTGAGGGACAGTGTGCTAGCGAGGTCCTTCAGTCTGCTGTCTCAGTGGAGGTAGGGGATGGAGATCCATGCGGCAGCAAAGATGCAAGGGTTATGGATGTGTTAGAAACCATGGAAGCGCCTGAGAATGGTCATGTAGGAATTAGGGCTTGTCCCCTCAAAAAGCTGGCAGGATCAATAGCCCAGCTGAAGTGCATCTACACCAATGCACGCAGCATGGACAACAAACAGGAGGAGCTGGAAGCCATTGTGCAGCAGGAAAACTATGAKATAGTTGCCATCAAGGAAACATGGTGGGATGACTCGCATAACTGGAGCGCTGCAATGGATGGCTATAAACACTTCAGAAGGGATAGGCAAGGAAGGAGAGGCGGTGGGGTAGCCCTGTACATTTGGGAGTGTTTTGATTGTCTAGAGCTTAATGATGGTGACAATAGGGTTGAGTGTTTATGGGTAAGAATCAGGGGGAAGGCCAACAAGGCAGATATCATGGTGGGAGTCTGTTATAGACCACGCAACCAGGATGAAGAGGCAGACGAAATATTCTATAAGCAGCTGGGAGAAGTCTCACAATTGCTAGCCTTGTCCCCGTAGTCCTTGGGGGACTTCAACTTACCAGATGTCTGCTGGAAATACAATACAGCAGAGAGGAAACAGTCTAGGAGGTTTCTGGAGTGTGTGGAACTTCCTGACACAGCTGGTGAGGGAGCCAACTAGGGAAGACGCCCCGCTGGACCTGTTGTTTGCTAACAGAGGAGGACTTTTGGGTGATGTGACGGTTGGAGGCCGTCTTGGGCATAGCAATCACAAAATGATAGGCTTTTCGATTCTTGGAGAAGTAAGGAGGGGGGTCAGCAGAACTGCTACCTTGAACTTTCGGAGGGCAGACTTTGGCCTGTTTAGGAGACTGGTTGACAGAGTCCTGAAGGGCAAAGGTGTCCAGAAAGGCTCGACATTCTTCAAGAAGGAAATCTTAAAGGTGCAGGAGCAGGCTGTCCTCATGTGCCAAAAGACGAGCCGATGGGGAAGAGGACTGGCTTTGGCTGGAACTCAGGAAAAAAAGGAGAGTTTATGACCTTTGGAAGAAGGGGCAGGCAACTCAGGAGGACTACAAGGATGTCATGAGGTTATGCAGGGAGAAAATTAGAAGGGCCAAAGCCCAACTAGAACTTAATCTGGCTACTGCCRTAARAGACAATAAAAAATGTTTCTATAAATACATTAGCAACAAAAGGAGGGCTAAGGAGAATCCCCATCCTTTATTGGATGYGGGGGGAAACATAGGGACAAAGGATGAGGAAAAGGCTGAGGTACTTAGTGCTTTCTTTGCCTCAGTCTTTAAGAGTAAGACCAGTTGTTCTCTGGGTACCCAGCCCCCTGAGCTGGAAGACAGGGACAGGGAGCAGAATGAAGCCCCCATAATCCAAGGCGAAATGGTTAGTGACCTGCTACACCACTTAGACATACACACAAGTCTATGGGGCTGGATGGGATCCACCCAAGGGTACTGAGGGAGCTGGCAGAAGTGCTCACCAAGCCACTTTCAATCATTTATCAGCAGTCCTGGCTAACCAGGGAGGTCTCAGTTGACTGGAAGTTAGCAAATGTGATGCCCATCTACAAGAAGGGCTGGAAGGAGGATCCAGGGAACTACAGGCCTGTCAGTCTGACCTTGGTGCTGGGAAGGTTATGGAGCCAATCATCCTGAGTCCCATCACATGGCACGTACAGGACAACCAGGTGATCAGGCCCAGTCAGCATGGGTTTATGAAAGGCAGGTCCTGCTTGACTAACCTGATCTCCTTCTATGACAAGGTGACCCGCCTAGTGGATGAGGGAAAGGCTGTGGATGTTGTCTACCTAGACTTTAGTAAAGCCTTTGATATCATTTCCCACAGCATCCTCCTCGAGAAACTGGCTGCTCATGGCTTGGATGGGTGCACTCTTCTCTGAGTAAAAAACTGGGTGGATGGCCAGGCCCAAAGAGTTAATGGAGTTAAATCTAGTTGGCGGCCGGTCACAAGTGGTGTTCCCCAGGGCTCAGTATTGGGGCCAGTTCTGTTTAATATCTTTATCAATGATCTGGATGAGGGGATCGAGTGCACCCTCAGTGAGTTTGCAGATGACACCAAGTTGGGTGGGAGTGTTGATCTGCTTGAGGGTAGGAAGGCTCTGCAGAGGGATCTGGACAGGCTGGATCGATGGGCCAAGGCCAGTTGTATGAGGTTCAACAAGGCTAAGTGTCGGGTCCTGCACTTGCGTAGCAACAACCCCATGCAACGCTACAGGCTTGGGGAAGAGTGGCTGGAAAGCTGCCTGGCCGAAGAGGACCTGGGTGTGTTGGTCGACAGCCGGCTGAGTATGAGCTGGCAGTGTGCCCAGGTGGCCAAGAAGGCCAACAGGATCCTGGCTTGTATGAGAAATAGTGTGGCCAGCAGGACTAGGGAAGTGATTGTCCCCCTGTACTCGGCACTGGTGAGGCCGCACCTTGAATACTGTGTTCAGTTTTGGGCCCCTCACTACAAGAAAGACATTGAGTTGCTGGAGCATGTCCAAAGAAGAGCAACGAAGCTGGTGAAGGGTGTAGAGAGCAAGTCTTATGAGGAGCAGCTGAGGGAACTGGAGTTGTTTAGCCTGGAGAAGAGGAGGCTCAGGGGAGACCTTATTGCGCTCTACAACTACCTGAAAGGAGGTTGTAGCCAGGTGGGTGTTGGTCTCTTCTCCCAAGTAACAAGTGACAGGACAAGAGGGAATGGCCTCAAGTTGCACCAGGGGAGGTTTAGATTAGATATTAGGAAAAATTTCTTCACTGAAAGGGTTGTCAAGCATTGGAACAGGCTGCCCAGGGAAGCGGTTGATTCACCATAGTTAAAAGACGTGTAGATGTGGTGCTTAGGGACATGGTTTAGTGGCGGACTTGGCAGTGCTAGGTTAACAGTTGGACTTGATGATCGTAAAGGTCTTTTCCAACTAAACAATTCTATGATTCTATGACTTTGCTTTGAGATGCAGGGAAGGAGGTCCCCGGGGAAGCTTCTCTCTGCTGAAATGGCCAACTTGGGACAAGGGTTGTGGCGGGTTTAATCCCAGCTCTTCAGCTCCGAGGTGCTAAGCTCAAACAGTTCGGGCAGCTAGAGGAAACCCGCTCTTCCCAGCCTTACGCAGGCGGCACATCTTTACGTGGCCGATCCTTTCCTCTTGAAAAAAAATGGCAGCCGACCCCCTCCTTTACCCTAGGCGCAAACACCGAGGGCGGCGAGGCCGGCGATCATGGCGGCGGCCGCGGGTCCGCCCTCCTCCGCCGTGGCCGCGGCGGCGGCGCCCCCTGGCGGCCGTGCAGGGTGCGGGCGGCCACGCGCTGCCGGTGCTGCCCGGGCCCGCCCGGCGCCGCCTCCCCCCCCTCAAGTTTGATAGCACCTCCTCGGCGCTGAATAAAATGACGTTAAACACCAGCAGTTTTTACTGTAAATTGCGCAAACTTTCAAAAAAAAATCACCGATATCGTTTGGGGACGTGAAATAAATTGGAGGAGGGAATATTTAGCTTTCCTATTACATCCAGGGAAGTCGGTCCTTCGTGCAGGTTTATTTACCGAAACAACCTCGGCGGTGGCCAGGTGG
>JAYKAV010003476.1:490167-568673 GCA_035582835.1 Phoebastria nigripes | reverse complement strand
GGGTTAGCGTCCCTCCTCCTGGCGGCACTGCTCAGGCAGCGGGCGTTGCCCCGGGCCCCCTTTGCACACCTGCTGTCCTGGCCAAAAAGCAAAGGGGGCCCTCGGCGGGCGGCTCGCCGGAGACGGCCCCCGGCAGGCGAGGCGGGCGGGGAAGGGATGTCGGCGGTGCCCCCGGCCCGGGGGCCCTGAGGGCCGGGCGAAGCGGCCTCTTGGCAGGGGTCAGGCCTGTGGGGCGTGAGCTGCGCCGCGATCCGCCCGGCGGCGTGCGGTGTCCCCGCTCGCTGCCTGTAATACTTCCACCCACCCTAACGTAAATATTTGGCAGGTGAGGTGGGAGGGGCCTGGGTTTGCCCGTTCCCCGGTTTGCACCCCAGGGGCAGGGAGAACAGGTGCCTGGTGCAGAGGTAGGCGAGTGCGGCAAGCCAGGACGGATCCTGCCGTCCCGCAGCCGTACGCCCAGTCCTGTGAGCTGAGCCTGGCCCTGTTTCCTCTCCAGTGGTTGCCTCTGCCAGCATAAGGAGAGCAGCACCATCTGTCTTCTGCTTTCCTTTTCCCAAAACCTACATGCTTCACAAATTGCCAGCAGTCACCCTATAAGCAGCACTCCACAGAGTGTAATTTGRTTTTTTTTTTTCTTCTTCCACTGCCCCATTGCTGTTTTCTCCATTATGAAGAGCAGCAAAGAATRAGTGGAGTTGGGCTCCAAGAGAGAAGATCAGATCACTTCAAAAGGGAGGAAGAAGAGAGCGAAAATATAACTTGTCAGCTCTCTTCCCGATTTTTCATGTAAAAAGGTTAATAGCTGTAGGATGTGCAAGGCTCTGGCCCACATGCCTCACCAGCGCAGGAGGTGGCAGGTTTCAGGACTAGAGCAGCCATCAGTAGGTTCCAGCACAGCAAGTTCTGTGTTCCTTTGATTAAGAGACTGGGTGCAAAGGGCCAACCAGCCAGTCAATTTTTGGTAAAAAATCCAGAAACAAAAAGGAATTGAAGCAATCCATTCCTTCTGAAGATAAAGGTGAGCTGGCACAAATGTCGTCCAAATTGCTGAGCATCTCTGTATTGCCTGCGTTACGTTCACAGGTCAAAAGCAGTGTGAAGGCGATGTGAAAATCTTAACTGCCAAGGCATCTGGGCTGCGTCAGAAAGACTTGCTGCTCTCTGCTTTCTTGGAGCTAAAAGAAAATTCAGTAAGTTGCTGAGTTGAATGCTTCATCTTCCTCCCTCACAAGCTTCTGGAGGTGACAGATGTTTCCTCAGGGCCTGTTATTTTAGACACCTCCATGATTTATATATCTCTGCAAGCCCGGTGGGTGGAATTGGATGTCACAGACGAGCTGAAAATAACTCGTATACTCAGACTGATATCTACTGGCCCATGTAGAAAAACTCCAAGATCAAATTGAATCACATTATATGTGCCTGGCAGATGCATTGAGATGCACAGATGGAGCAATGGTGGGTTAAAGTGGAGTTGAAACGTTCTGTGGAGAGCAAGGACTGCAATAACGTTGTGCACAGCAGAACCACCCTGGCTTAGCCCTCATGATTGTTTTGCTAAGATCTGCAGTAGCATACAGAGGAAAAATTCATATTTAGAACAATATGTAATTCTCCTGTGTGATCATGACATAGAACTGGACAGAATGCCTTTGGCCTCTACGTGAGAGGTTCAGGGAGATACCTGGAGAGATGACCTTGCAGACCTGCGCTTGGGTGTGCCTGAAGTAAGGCCAAGGGGCTTCAAACCTGCTTCAGCGTCCTCCTCACTAGAAGCAATACTTGGTGGGAAAATATTGCTGTGGGACCTTGGAGTCTCAAGCTGCTAATGCCTTGTCAGGTGTTTTGGGATGGTCTGGTGGAAAAGGCAGACAAATAAATGTGCTATATCCACATGTGCCCAGCAGTCCAGAAATACAAATCACGGGACACTCTATTTATGGCACATAGGCAGGTACCAGGCTGAAAGCACAGTGTCAGGGCTAAGATGTAAGAGAATATTCTCAGGTGAACTCAAAAGCTGAGGTCTCTGCTTCTCTCCATGTGTAGAGCCCAGGGAGTTTCACCCAGCTGTTCATTAAGTTTTCCTCGAACGTAGCCTGGCTTCCTTCGGGTACAGCTCAGAACCAGCGTTCTCTGGGAGATGATAATATTTTCCAAGGCTGGGCCATTTGTCCATGCCAGCCCCTAGAGGATATGGAGAAGCTGTGCAGAAAGGGCCCGGGCACACTCGGCCACACCCTGTAGCCAGCAGTAGGATGTTCACAGCCTGCCAAGGTAAACTGCATGAGCAGTACACCTCGATTCACAGCCAGATCTCTAGAGCAAAAGCAGTGACTGAAGAGTGGCAGAACTTTAACTCCTTGTGAGGAGCTGAAGACAGAACTCACAGCAGAGGACCCAAACTCCTGGAGGATTTTCCCACCTCCAGGGAGCATGTATCTCACGGGGTTTCCTGCCAGAGTTTCTGCTGTAGCACAGCCTTGGCACATGTCATCTCTGCACTTAAAGCCTTTTTTGTTGGTTTTTTTTTCCCAAAAATTGCCTTCAGGTATTTGTTTCCACTTACCTGAGTGCTTCCCAAACACTGGGTTTAACCTCACTGCTGTCTCTAGTCCCCTTTGAGCACCAACATGCGATGACTCAGATCTCCTGAGCCCTAACTCGGTGCTTTCATCCAGGAATCATTCAACCTACCTCTTCATTTYGTCGGAGATTATTTGGATTCAGCCTGTGCTCCTTTCCCTTTCTTCAAGGCTGCATGACTTCCACTCTTTCCTTGCATCTTCCAACCTCCCTGTCCCCATAGTTGTTTGCTGTTCCTTTTCCTTCTTTTGAGTCTGTCAGCCACAAAATGGTGCACAAAGTGATACTTTTGGATGTACGGTGGAGGGGACAGGGGACGTTAACCCTGCTCTCAGAGGTCCCTTTAGAAAAAACATTCTTTAAATGCCCACAAAGATTTAAGCCAAAAAGTTTTCATTTTTAAGCTGATGAACAAATAATTTGTCCAGAGTCAAAATGTTTGTGCTGATAATAGTGCTGTGCCCTGAGGGAATTCACTTGCCTATCTGATATTACTGGACTTTCCTGCTCGCAGATACCTCAGTCCAGCGATAACCCATGTTGTATCCTGGCTGGAGACTCGCAGCCACACTCTTGCAGGAGGAAAATGCTGCATCTTTGGAAAACTTGGGTGAAATTTTAAGTGGCACAGCAGGAGTAGAACCCAAGGCCTTATGCTGGTTCACTGTTACCCAGCATATTTTGGACTGGTCTGTCCAAAACTTTGGATGACGTCAGTGGGATAAGTGGTATAAAATTGCCGTTCTGTCTGGGAGGGTGTTAGATCCATTTGCTCTCACTATGTCCTGATGTGTGTGGCCGTACAGAGGTGTGGCAGCAACTCCTCTGATCTTCAGCCTATTGTTGTAGTGGAAAAAATAACATAGAAATATCATGTAATTGTTTAAAAAAAAAGGTTTGGTTTTTTTATTTAAAAAAAAAGGCCTCCCAAGTCTCCTGTCACTAGCTGCAGTCCAGGAAACTCTGTGTTTATTAAGCAGTGTGTAAATTTGCAGCGCGCTCTAAATGTAAAATCAATAGCAATGATAACAGCAGCAAAGTGCTTAGTCCAGCTCTGGTAATAACCCAAGACTGCTAACTTCTTGATAAGGTCACTTGCTTTACACAGGCACCTCCTCTCCACGTGAAAACACGGGGAGCAGGACAGAAGATACTTGTGTTCCCTGACAAGAAAGGAAACACTGAAAACATGTGATTTCCAGCAGGTGACGATGGGAGGCAATGACCTGAAGGACTCTTCAAATCTACTGTGGGGGCCTTAGCCCCTCCACTGAGGGCTGCAAGCACACACTTCCTCTTCTAGGAAATCAAAATCTTAACAAACATCTCCTCGTTAATCGTATCCTTTTTTTCATCTCTTCCCACAAGTACACAAGAAAGGGAAATCCCCAGTAACCTGACGGAGTGAGCAAAATTGCATTTCTGGAGGATGAACAGAGTGACGAGATGATGGCTTCTGTGGCTGACCCCTCTGAGCTCTGGCCTCCATCAGTGATGCCACCACTCAGCTGCTTTTAGTAGGGCACAGCCTGGGCAGTTTCTATGGTTCACAGTAGGGGTCACCAAGTGTGTATTGGAACCACACTTCCACCTCTGCCGGGGTGTCCTGCAGCTCTACTTCCCCCTCTACCTTCCACTATGGTGATTCCCTTAAGGGTGGTACTGCTGCTTGCAGCTGTGGTTGGCCCCTCTTCCACCAGGTCCCCTTTAATCCTAGCTTAGGGTTCCCAGATGGTTTACTGCTATCCATCTGGCCTCGGTCATGACCTCCCCAAGGAGTTCACTGATAGATGTGAGACCCCAGAAATAATCCCTTCCCTCCTCCCTGCCCACCTCTGTCAGTGAGCCTGGCCTCATCTTGCTCAGTGGTAGGTCCACAGTCACCTCTGGGCTTTTTCTTTGCCATGCTTCTGTGGTAAATCAAGTCCATCTGCACATCAGTTCCCTTCTGTTTTCTTCTTTCCTGACCTCTGCCTGCTAACCTATCCCTAGGTTGAGTGACCTTCAGCGCAGGAAGAATCCTCCTTAAGTGCCTATCCCAAAGTCAGCACTCCCACTGTTAAATAATAATCATACAGTAATAATCACTAGAGGGCTAGCAGGGACTTCAGGAAGTCTCTGAAGACATCCCCCACTCTCCGAGGTGGAGTCACCCAGGAGCAGTGCCTGAGGCGTRCATGAAATGCTTCTAGTGATCGGGATGCCGCAGCCTCCCCAGCAGCCCCCTGCGGCCCAGGAGACCTTCCTGGGAAGAAATCACTTTCTGGAGCACAGCCCACATCTTTCCTCCTGCAAATCAGGCCAATTATTACTTGTCCTTCCTCTGGTGGATCTGGAGAAGAACCGATCACAGCCTGCCTTATAGCAACCTTTTATATAATAGCAAGACAGCTTTTAGAGTAACTGAAAAAGAGGCGTTTGCTCACTTGCAAAGTCAGGAAATTCCCTGCCAATGGACATTCTTTGTCAGGGATCCTTTGCCAGCATAGGCTGAGCGCTAAGCCCCACAATCTGCATTTTCCTTTTGAATGACTCCCACAAAATAAACCAAATATCACATCCAAGGAGATTTATTACATCCCTTCCAAGGGCAAAGCATTCCTCAGCTACATTCCACTTCTGTCTTTTGTGCTTAGGAAAGGGGAAAAAAATCTCTGTGATGCCTCTGGATCCCACCCCTCAAGGGCTTCTGTCGTTAATAAAGCCGAGCAGCTGGAGCCAGATTTGTCAGACTAGTCCTGAATGGCTGGCTCGCTCCTGCTGCAAGAGCAGCGCCATCAGAGCAGCCCTAGGATTCCTGCCTCTGCTAGAAGATTAATAACTCGTGGCACCACGTTTCCTCAGTGAAAACACCTTTTGTTGTTCCCAGTGACACCCTATCCCCGTGGCAGCAGCTGCCAGAGTGGATCTTCTCACTTCCCAGCCGCTCTGGCTTCTCCTGCCTCTGCATGATGCAAGAGTTTGCAATGCTTTTTGGGAGCTCAGACGTGCTCTCGGGGACTCTCTGCTTGAAGTGATTGCTCTCTCCAGGCTTTGCAGCGAAGCTTTTATCCAGATGTGTAAAGGAGGATGTGTACAGAGGGAGGGCAAGGGGGTGAAACCTCTGTTGTGTTATCTGAGCTTAATTAAGCTTCTCCCTAGGCAGTCGCTAATTGATTGACCCCAGGACTGCAAAAGGGAGCAAATTTACTGGAGCTCATTAAAAAAGCAGAGTTTGGAATTTGAATTTTTTTATTTTAGAGATTAATACCTTTAACTGATGTCTTGCTGACTGATACCAGTGAAACAAACAGTACTCAGCAAATGTTGGTAGGTGGATTTGGCTTTTTAAATCCAAATGAGAGAAGTGGTGAGTCCCCACATGCCTGCTTATCATCATCATGCCCCTTGCCACCATTTATAGGTATCACTTAACAGGAGCTCTTCTACTTTCTGTCCCAGCCTGGGCTGTGCTAACCAGCCTGTAGTCTCTTCCAGTGGGTATCAAACCCATTTCAGTTTCACAGGCTTCAAAAGCATTTCACAAAATCGACCAAAAAAACCCTCCCCAAACCAAAAATCAGTTCACCCCCTGTAAAATGCAGCCACTGCAGGCATGAGCAAGGCCAGCTCTGCGACAGCACAGGGCAACACCCCAACACAACTGTGTAGAATGTGGAGAAGGGGAAAAGATGCTGTGTCCAAGGGGAGCTGCAGGAGGAATGAAGGGAAGAGGACCATCCCCTCCCAAATGCCTGGGACATTGACTTTACCAAAAATGCTGAGATCATTTCCAGTCTGGTGGAACACAGAGCAGGGGTTCAGGCTCACGCTGAGTGACAGGTGCCTTCTTCTCAAATACCTGCAGCTTGGGGCACTGTTTGCAGGTCTCCTCTGCAAATACTACTCTTGGTGACATTTGACATGATGAAAGCCCACCCTGTCAGGACTGAGACATAGCCAGTGTGCAGAAGGCTATGGCAAGATAAGATGTGCAGAACAGTGTGGAAGCAATATGCATGCCTGAAGATGAAGGAGACCATCACAAGGACAAGGTGGCTGGAAGAGCAGCCACTGGTCAGGTGACAGAAGGCTGTTAAAAGGCCAGCTTTGACAACCAGCCCAGCCAAAGCTCCTTGTATTCCTTGGAGCCAATTCACTGTGGCTCCAATCAGCCTTAAAACCATTTCAGCTGGGCTTTAAAGCTATTTAGAGCATGGAGGGAAAGCCCWAGTGTGTAGCAAACTGACAGAGTTGTGTGAGCACCCTGGGTGTGAGATGTTGCTGCAGATTGAAGTTTCTCCTGTCAGCCTGTAAGTTGCTTCCCTTTTTTTCCTTGCTAGGACAGACTGGTGTCCTATTCCCTCCTACTCTCCATCCTCGAAGAAGATGCTCATCTTTCCTCTTCTGAAGAGGTTTCTGTGCATTCTGTGAAGTTTTGCAGGGATTTGATGGAGCTGTCAGTTGAGCAGCAACATGGACAGGTGACACCTATCCTACATGGTATTCACTGTGAATGCATCTCTGCAGTTGTGTCTGCCTATTGCTGTCCTAGGCCTGTTCACCTTTAGGCCCTTCAGAGCACTTCAGAGTTGCTTTTCTGTCTCTTCTGTTTAGAAAATGTTTAACATCAGTGAGCATTTACAGGAAAGTCCCAATTTTCACACCATGTTTGAAGGACACTTGTTTGTTGGGTCTCTGGGTTTAGGTAGTGGCTGCAAGAATAAGTCCCTAGGTGTAGCTATGAGGAAGAGGGACTGCCAGCGTCTCTGTGGTGAAATGACATTTGTCAGCAAGGAGAACTGACTCTCCAGAAGAAGATGCTGCTGAGGAAAGAGAGGAAGCCAAGTGTCTCCTCTCCGGAGCACACGGACTTCCCCGTCCTGAGGAGGACACTTGTGACCCTCACAACCCTCCCCCCTACTGCTTGCTCTGTCTGCTTCTTTCTCTTTCTTCTTTTCCTCTCTCCTCAACCACAACCACTATTTAACCATTTAGATATAAAAATAAAAAATAAAAAAACCACCCAACCCACTAGACAGAGGGTTTGCTAAAGAAGGGTAATTTTAAAAGCAAGTCTTTGAGGTCAGTGTGTAATTGTAACATTGGGACTATGTGATCCAAGACAAAAATAATCCACTGGGTATCTGGTCAAGGAGGAGAGGATGGCAGCCTGCAGTGAAGGAAGAGTGACTTACACGGGATTGATCAGACGGCAAAAGACCAGGCAAAACTACTCGCTGGCACCAGGACTAATATTTGTGTAGGATACTGCAAGATTTTCTGTCTGTGATGGGATCGTAAGAGCTGCTGTTGGGGGTCACAGCCTCCCTTGGTCGGTAGCCCTGCCTCTGCCAGGGGCCGGCACTGGCTGCTTCCCGGGAATTTAATGGTCTTCCACAGAAATACAGATACGATGTGAAGTATATTTATATATTAACCTGTTCATGAGGAACATTTCTGGTTTGGTCTGGAGTTTAAGGTGCTGAGGTTTTTTAACGGTTCTCCATTTTTAATCCCCTGCTTCAGGTACTTCATGAAAACCTGTCTTCTTCAAAGGGTTCATGGGGCTGCAAGCCATGCCCTTCCCTTGCATGGTATAACAGAGGATGTTTTCACCCCTATAAATGTCAGATCCTTTTCTCTGAGTTCCTTCTCGGTTATAACTGACAGCAATAAGTTATGTGGGCCAATCATATAATGTATTTTACCAGTATTTCCTCTAGTGCATTTTAAATGAAGAAGTGAGCCTTGTAAGTGCCCGAATATCTCTGCTGTCCGCTAGCCCTGAGAGTACAACACAGGGGGTTGGAGGACCACACCACAGTGCTGGTTTTATCATTCTGGTGAGAGACAGTGGCAGCCCCCATCACTTGGAAATAAYGATGCTAAATCTTGTACTGGGGCAAAGCACCAACTGTCCACAGAGGACCGTGATTTTCCTGGCTCCAGAGGTGTCATGGGTAGGACACCAAGCAGCCTTTCATCTCTGTCGTTCCTAAGACTGAGTTGCTTTCACATTTGCTCCCAGATGAAAGCACCATAAAAATCAGTTTTGCTGTGAAAGAAGTTAAGTGTAAGAGGAGGGAGCACGCCTGTACATTGATGCCAATGGCTGGGGGTATAGACTGTACCTGAATTGATGCCACTTGTGTTTCCATTCCAAGATGCCCAGCCATCAACTCTCCAAGCTTTCACCACAGTTCAGTATTTCTCCTTCTCAAACCACTGTCTGTGCATGAAAGGGATTTATTTTTAATCAGAAGCCAGCGCTGGTTGCAGGGGTCTTTACTTCGTGACCTTCAATTCTGTTTCTAGGAGGAGACAGTGGGTTTCAGTACCTTCTTGCTGTGGCTGTCTCTGGGTCAGCCCTTCCCAGAAGAGATGCCACTGATTCAGGAGGGCTTGCTGCCTCCCCTTTATTTAAGTGCTGGTTACACAGCTCCGCCGGGATCCATTGCAGTCGTAAACCACGCTCAAGGGATGAGCAATTTAGGGTTTGGAGTCATTGTGGACCAGCCCTGGAGACCTCATGCAATTGTTTTTCATCTCTCTTACACCCACAGTTTTGCTAGATTAGAGTTACTGCAGAACTCAGAGAGTTTCTGACTTGAATTTGAGTTGGGAAAGACACACAAAAGAAAGGAATTTGTGTTGTAAATTAGATTTCTCAGATTTCAGTGATTTGTCATGGAAATGTGGCTCAATCTATGCAGTCATAAAAACATTTCACATGTTCAAATTCTTCTCATGCTATTAAGTTCCCTGATGTGGCAGGGTACAGTGACTGTAGGAGGTAAGGTTAATTTCAAATCAGCTGTGGTAGAAAAATGACTTGGCACCCCAGCTGGGGAAGCATTAAACCTACAAAATGAGGATTAACCTAGAAACCATTCCCCAATCGTAGTGATCTATGTGAGAAGACTGGATTCTTGGCTCAAGTTGTTTTCTGCCCCTTCCAAAGTGTCCAACGGGGTATATGCTGCCTCTTGGTGCAGCTCAGGTCAGCGGGAGAGAGCACCCAAGTACCTCCCCGCGTGTGTTGTGCTCCCCCACGATCCAAAATGAAAACCATAATTCAGAGCTCAGTCAATGGGGGTGGTCTAAAAATAATAGGATTGAAACCAGTAAATGATGGTTTCTTAGGTTTGCCTGCCTGTGTYGTAGCCAGGGGGGTGCATTTTCAGCCGGTTCCCTGCAACCATCAGAAGTCACCTAAGAAAAGAGCAGGGAAGGTGAGAAGCTTCCACGTTCCCAGGACTCCAGGTGCTCAGGCTTTAAGAAAACCACTAAATGTCCTGAGATGCCTAGAGAAAGAAAGACCTGGCAACGCTGTTAGCCCCATTTGCCACACAAACCAGAACCTCTCATTTCTCTTGTACATCTGTGGATGTTAGAGATGCATAGGCACAGTGCTGCGGGCGGTGAGTTCTTGAGCGCTTCAAAGAGCCTTTTCCTTAGTGCTGCTGCCTTTCGGCACGTTTCACGCTTCACATTTTGGGCTGCTGCCATACTCAAGCTCTCAATGAATCAAGAGCTGTACAGGACACAGCAGCACCGAAGGGACCATGCCCAGCATGGCAAGGAGACAGGTACTCTGGGACAGAGGAGCCAGGGACTCTACTGCCCTGCCTTGCCTTGCCTAACCTATCTACCCCCCAGTCAGTTGGAAGAACCACATCTCTCTACATCTCTGTTTCCTTGCTGGGTATCTGTCTAGCAAGTGTGAGGGGTTTGCTCAGTGGGGCTTCTGGAAGGCAGCTGATAATTTTTATCTTTTTATTTTGGAGCTTGATCAGTGCATGAAGAGGGTTGCATTACACGCTTGGCTGCAGCTGTATGAGACTTGTTGACCCAGGAAGTCCCTCTCTTCCTTTTTGCAAGTTGAAGAAGCCACACTAGGGCTTTTCAGTCTGGAAATGCCCATCAAGCAGGGAGCTCTGCAAACCCCACTTGCCAGGGCTTCCCCCAAAGCGGTTCTTGCTCAGCGAGAGGGTGGCTGGCTGGCTCAGGTGAGCTCTCCTGAGGCTGGGAGAGCAGCAAGGCCAGCGCCAGGCTGCTCCCAAATGCAGCTGCATGCCCAAGCAGCATGGGCAGTGCCAGCTCCACGCTGCCTTCCTGCTGGCAGCCCCAGCCCCATGYGCTGCTTGGGCAGGGAGAGCTGGGCAGGAGAGTTCGCTGCTGAGAGTGACGTTTCTGCGTGCGCCTGACAGCATCTGTTGCCATGGCAATGCGTATTTGAGCCTGAGCAGAGCTGCATCTTCCCTGGAGTTGTGAATTGAGCTTAGCTTTATTTATTTAAAACCAACCATAACAAGTGATAGAAAGAGAAGAGACACGTTACAAATCCCCTTGCGCAGGCTGTAGCCAAATGAGTCAGAGGCACTGCAGGCTTTAATCAGCCCACCTGACGTCAAACCTCTCCATCAGAGGAAAGTGCCGCCTGGAAATGTCAACATGCCCAAATGGAAAGGCCAGAAGGTAAATCTTTTCCTGTGCTCACTCACTGAGTAGGAAAGAACAATTAAAATGCAGCCAGTTCCCCAGACACATCTTAATAGCAATCTGATTGAACGCTTTTCTCCTCCTGGTCCTCTCCCTGCCGTTAGCTGCGTGGGGACAAGGCCTCTAGGTTTAAAGGATCTTTCTAATGCAGCATCAAACCCCCGATCCTGCAAGAACAAGGTGTTACCACTGGCAGCAAAACTGGGCTCTGCAGGAAAACTCTGTCGCTGAAATGAGCTCTCCCACAAACACTGAGCTAACCGTGCCATGATAGCAGTTCCCAGTTTCACACGTGTGAGTGCCCAGGAGTAAGAACAGCAACTTAGCTGGGATCTACATCACTTGCAGACAGAAAGTTGGGATAAGAAAGCAGTGGGAATGAGGCTGTGTTTGCCAGAGAAGGTGTCAGCCACCTGTGGGCAGGTCAACACCGACCCTGAGAGATGGCCCCAGCAATGGGAAATGGTCGTGGGCTGTAACAGGGGTGTCCTACTGGGAAGAAAAACCCTCCTGAATCCTTCCTGCATCCTTTCTAACAGAGCTCAAACTTTGGGCCCCTGTGATATAGACAAGGTGAGGAGGAGCCCCCAGCTTTGGATACAAGAAGCGTATATCGTAATTAGGTGTGCAAAGGGGAGAGGGGTCAGCCAAGGACACCTACATCTTTATCTGCCCCTTTGAGGAACGTCAAGCTGGGAAGCCTAGGGAAAACATCCCTTCCCGGCCCACTGGTGTTTGCCAGGGGTGACAAAGGGACACATGCAGACATCAGGGGACACGAGCACACGGAGAAGGAGGAAGGAAGGAAGAATGTAAGATGCAAACCAGACCACTTAAAACCAGGGCAGCTTTCCAGTTCCTCCAAAGTGCTCCCCACACCCAGCGCTGTACAGCAGCCAACCTGGTGGGCTTCTGATCTTCCCAAATCGCTTAACACTTCTCCTCCTTTTATTTTTGTTCTAAATGTAAGCATTTTGCTTTGGTGGCTGATCCTGGCAATGTGCCCCAGACATTACACTGGGGTTGCTTTTGCTCTAGGAGATAGATAAGTCTGTAATGAAGGTTTCCTCTGCCGTGTGTCTCTTTCCCCTGTAGTGAAAGTCTGTAATTACCAGTGAGGGGCGAGGCAGACAGCACTGAAACAATGTCATTTGAACTGGGGTGAGACATGCCTGAATTGCTGGGTTGTGCTTTTCTCCTCGGCAGGACTGCTTGTCACTCTGGACCTTGCTTTTAACCCTTGGCAGGGTGGGGAACGCTGTTCCCCCACTCCCCCGACCAGCCTGCGTGCGCCCGATCTGCTTGGCTCTGATCGGGGCAGATCCTGTTGGACGTAGCCAAGATGTGAGTGTCCGACTTCTCCRCCATGCTCAAGCGGCTAAGTGGCACAAATCAGCGGGGATTTCCCCGTAGTCATCATGCGGGTAACTGGGGTTTTGGAGTTGACTCCGTATGGCACATGAAGTGTGTCAAAGCAGAGCTGTTGCAGTCTCCTTGTCCCGACTCTGCTAGTCCTGTTCCAGCAGCTCTTCAGCTGCACCCTGCACCAAAGCCGCCTGCTTCCTGCTCCTTGATGCAAGGTATCTTCTTGGGGTAAAATTCAATCAAATGGGGTGTGCAGCTATACCCCTCATCCTTCCTGGGAAAAGGTTTGAGATGTAGGAAGTGGTTAAGAGAAATGAGGCAATACAGCCCCCTCAGAATGACTCTTCAGGTTGTCCACAGCCCCATGAAAGCTGCCTGGGTCCCTTTTGCAAGCTGGCCTTGCAGCCWTGCAGGCTAGAAGCCTGTTAGAGTAAATCAAAATTAGTGCATGGGAAGCTGAGGCAGCCACCCTCCTCTGCTGTTCTGTAGCTTCCCATTCACCTGAATTTCCTGAAGGGGAGTTATTTACAGTGTCTTCAAATGCTAACAAACTGCTGGAAGGAGATGCACTCATATTGAAGTTACTCTTCATTAGTTAGTCACCCTCAAAGTTGTCTGGTTCTCCAGGAGATTGCCAGCAAAAAAAAAAAAGGCGGAGTCTCTGCTCTTTCCAAGGTATACAACAGGGAGGGCAGATTGTGTGTAACAAGGCAGAGAAACATTCTTAGCCCGCCATGAAGAAGTGAAGGAAGTACAAGGTGATTTTCCCCCCTTTATCAGTTACTTTCAAAGAAGTGGTGAGTTTTCAGTTCTCATCTTTTGTTGTAGTACCCATTTACTATTTTGGGGCTTTACTTTCTGACATACCTAATCCTGCTGCAGGCAGCTCAGCCGCGTTCCCAGGATGCTGAAGGGGTTCCATACAGGGACACTGCTCGGGTCTGGTGTCTTGCATTCAAGGCTTTCCTTTCCCTAGGTCTTGCATTCCCCACTTCCCTGCCTGTCACTCACTCCTTGTTTGCAAGGCCGATTTAAATCTACCCGAGGGCCCTAAGTTCACCCCAGAAAGAATAATAATTGCAGCACTGAGCTCTGTGGCTTCCCTTTCATTCCCCACATAGCATTAGGGTGCTCACTGAAACCACAGCATTCATGGATCCTTGCCATATGCAAACATGCAATTAATATGCTCTTCACTTTCCCCTCTACTTCCCAGGCAAGAGGGGAAAAAAGCGCAAGTCGTGGCATACATTCTCTTGGCGCACGCACACGTGTGTGTCTGCACCTCGCTGGAGTGCTCCAGCATGGCTTGCACCTATCTGGACTCAGTGGTTACCAATGAAAYGTCTGCTTGCAGGCAGACATTTAATTTGGTGCAGCACCAGTTCTGGGTAGCTGCACGCAAAGCAACATGCACAACACAACTCGTTCCCTCTTTGAGCTGTGGCAGCAGATTTATGAAGATTTCACCGGTCTTCCCCCCCATCTGGTTTTAGCAGGGAGCTGAGATAGATGTGATCTCCTTGCTGGCTCCCCTCCCTGTCCCGCTGCGGCTCATTGGCAGTGGGAGCAGGTGTGCTGGGTACCTGGCTGGGAGACAGCACCCAGGAGGAAGGAGGAAATAGAAAGCAGCTGAAGCTGGCTGGAGGGATAAGTGTGTGTGTGTGAGAGAGAGTTTAAACCAGCCGCTGGAAGGAAATCAAAAGGGAGCCGGATTTCCTGGAGGCAGGGCTGTGGAGCAGAGGGCAGAGAAAGGCTCCAGCATCTGCAAGTCCTTCCTCGAAAGTTACCTTTTGCTAGAGGATGTTTTGCTGGATTCCTCCCCTCCTATCTTGACTTCTTCATGGGCTTTGAATTGTTCCCACAAAAACTAAATGAAGAAATGACAGCCCGAGTGTTGGATACAAAACTACTTGTGCCATCACACACAGCCTGACTCCTACGGGACTGTCTGGGGACTGCAGTGCCTCTTCTTTGAACTAAGTTGAAAGTCCTGTCTTCATCCTCACCTTGTTCTCAGTGGGACTTGAGGAGCAGAGGGGACCTACAAGGCAGCAGTYGCTCCCTCTGTCTGTGTTGCACAAAACAGTGAGCAAAACCACCCCTGTGCAATATACCGAGAGGTAATCAAGTCCAGAGAAAAGCTGGAGAGAAATAAAGGCAGGACTGCTGTGAAGAGCTACTGAAGGGCCAAAGTATGGAGCCTGTATGGCTCCATAAAGCCTTCATGGCTAGGAAGATGGCTTGTGGCAGAAACCAGCTATTCCATCCATATGAACACCAAAGCTGGAAAAATAAACAGGACAAATGGTATCTTTTGCCAGACTTGAAGTAAAAGCTCTGCTGTGGTGGCAGTCCTAAAAAGCCAGCCTGACCCCCAAAGCAAGCAGCTCTAACAGCATGAATCGTTCCCATACCGGCTCTCCAGGCTGCCAATGAGGGCAAACCCCTCCCCTGGGCAAACCCAGGCAGACGACCCCTCCTAGAACAACGGAGCCTGCATGCAGCAAAGCAAAAATCACTGACATAGGCAATTTGCCCCACATTCCTCAAGAAACACTCATCCTCGATGAGTTTGTGAAACCTTCTGGCTTGGTCTGGGCGGGCGGAACCAAAAGCTTCAGCTTTGCAGGCTGCAAAATGGCCTGGATTGCTCTGCACATGTTCAAGCCCAGGGGCTGCTTCCCTTGTCTTGCACGTCTTGCTCACAATGGTGCAGGGTGAAGGCAAAGCGAATGCAAGGTGGCACGATGAGGGACTTGCAGTTCTCTCTCCATGGGTATAAAGGCAGGCAGTGGCAGCAAGACCAGGCAGGATGGAGCACAGGAGAGCGGGATCCCTTTCTTATGAGAACTGGGTTGATGATTCACTTCTCAGCACTGGTAAAAGGAGCTTGGTCATACACATGCATTTGCAGTATCAAATGTTGTGAGGCTGGGAAGGCTTACCTGCTGTCAGTTTGAGACTTGGTTGCTGTTTTGGTCTCCTGCTGCTGTCTGATTGCAAATAAATCTAAATATAATATCAGAGAAAATAAGGCTGAAAAGGGATTTGAGCGATCATGTGATTCAGCCCCTGCCCCAAGGTTGCCTCCTGATCAGCTGTATCTGTGTCCCAAGAGATGGCTGCAGAACTTGATTTTAAAGATGCTCCAGTGAGGGCGACATTGCCACTTCCCAGGCACTCGTCTGTTACTGCTCGTCCCCTCCAGTGTGGCAATGAAGAGCAATTCTTGCCTTCCTATTTCCTGCAGCTCTTCGAATGCCTAAAGACTGTTGGCATGAGAGTCTTCTCTTCATACCAAAGAAGCCCAACTCCCTCAGTCACCCTTTTTTGGGGTCCCCTTTTTCTCCAGTTGTTCCCACTACCCTCCGCTGGACCCATCCCAGTTAGTCCCCATGTTGCTCGAGGGGTGGCACCCCAGATGGGCACGGCATTTTGGCTAACACCATGTTCTGCACTGGTCCTCTGCAGAACAGAAGGGGAACTTCCCACCTTAAAGGTTTTGTACGAGGATTCCTACATTTACATCCCAGCGTGGCATTTGCCTTTTTCACAGCCATGTGACGCAGCTAACACTGCTCAAGTGTTGCAAGCACTGTAGTGGCCAGGCCTCTTCTGCAGCAGTGCTGCTCAGCCTGTCCTTTTCCCCCTCGCTGTGGGCACACCCTGCCAGCTGTGGCAGCACATGTGAGTCTTTCCAAATTGCGATCACGTCCCCTCACCCCATCAACACTTTCTCTGGCCTCAGGTCTCTTTTGGAGCACAAAACTGCTTGCCTGCAGAAATACCTCTCCTTTTTGGCTCCAGAGGGTCAGCAGCAACCCTCTCTGAACACAGAGGTAACGTTTGCATTGCCTGTAATGGACTGCACTCATGTCTGAGCTGGGGAAAATGTCCGTTTCAAAGCTCTACACCCTGTGCTAGGGATGGGGTTCCCTATCAGACCTCTCCAAGATGGGACAGAGCAGCTTTGCAGCGCGATACCGAAAAGGGAGGTTTGTAATAATCCTTCCTTGCCTGCAGAGGTGCAGCAGCAATAAACAGGGGAGCTGCAGCCGGGGCAGTTACGTTCAGTACTAAAAGTATTAAATAGAAGCAGGGTCTCAAAGCAGGCGATTTCATTTTTTTCAAGCTATTCTAATCTTCCAAATGGACTTCACAATCCCTATCTGAATGTGCCAAAGCATTTTTCCTTCAGAGTGCAGACAAACAAGTGAGGTTTACTTTGCTTGACCTTTTTCTGATGACACTGCCACCCATGCTGTGCAAACAGTCGCTGGAGCTGACACCATCTCAGCTTCCTCAGCCTGGTGCTGAGGATAAATACAGCGTGTGTCCTGAGAAGAGGCTTCCTTGTGTTAACTTGGGCGAGGTACTGAACCAGAAACTCTTGGTTTCATCGGTGAGTCTTTGCGGTTAGGGAAGCAATATCCACGTTTGGTTAGTGGCGGGAGGTGGAAGCTGCCCCTGTTGTGGCTCTGCCCGTGCCCCGTGATCCTGGGCTGTCACCCCATTGCTATCGCAGGGCTTGGTCCTTCTGCCCCTCGCAGCTGAGAACCCCACTGACTGGGATGTTAAAGGAAAGACGCCTCTCCCCTTGCTTGGAGATAAAGGTTTCCTTCTTGCTGAAGGGTCTGGACGTATTTCTTCTCCCCATCTTACAGCGGCAAAGACTTCTGTGTTCCCCCCTTTAAACGCACTGACACCCACACTGACAAAGAGGTTTCTTTACCATTAAGAAGGAGGAACAGTATTATTTTCTCAGCACAACTCCATCCTGGCTGAATTTATGTCTGACCGTTTTACCCAAAGGCTCTTTACACTTGACTGAAATGTAAGGTACAAGTAAATGTAACTGTAAGAGCCCATTGTGTGTGCAAGTATAAAGGCTTTTGTGTGCAGGAGGTAGCATGCGGCTGCTTGTCCTACGAGAAGCCAAGGAGCGCCTTGGGTTGTGCTGTTAGTCCTGAGACCCCGTGGAGCAAGAGTCTGGAGGGATGGAAACCCAGTGTCTGCTTCAAGCATAGGCTCCAGCCAGCCTCAAATCTGCACTTCCCCACCATGACCCTCATTGTTGGCAACTTTCAGCTAGGTCTCTTCGAGGAGAGATGCACTGCTGTCTTTGTTTTTTTTCCTCCATATGCCTGTGACCAAGAAAGCCATTGCCAGGGGCTGTGACTCCAGTCCGTTCTCTGTGGAGCCATGAAAGCAGGGACAGATTAATAAAACATCAGGGCTTCTTCAACAGGTTTATTGTAAGTGGTTTTCCTGAGTGTTGGTTGGAGTAAGGATCAGAGAGGACAGGGATCCATAATCCTATTTATCTGAAGCCATATAATCTTCCTGAAGCTCTTTAATGGTGCCCAACTCTTTCATTACAGAGCAGCCACGTGGGCTGCTGCAGCCAGGCCTACCTGCAAGCCCGTTGTGGAGAGCAGGGGCAAGCAGATCTCCCTGCCGGCTTGCAGCTCCCCTTCGGGCACGGACCCCTCGCAAGACCCATCTTTCCCGGCTCTGCTCCCCGAGGGATGCAGAGGGCCCACCAGAGACTGCCGCCGCCTTCCTGCCGGCAGGGACGTCTGCTGAAGGGAGGGTTTCTTCAGTTCATCAAACTGAAATCGCTCTGCCGGGGATCAGCATCACCCTCGGGCCCCCTCCGCAGCCCCGGGAGGAGCGCGGCAGCCCCGCGCAGCCGCCGCCGGGCTCGCCCTCCCCGGCGGTGCGGGGGGGCTGCCCGGGCGGCGGGTGCGCTGCCCGCCGCCGCCGCCGCGCTGCCTTAAGGGGGTGTCGGCGAGGGAAGGCCCGCCCCGCCCGCTCCCGGTGCGCGGGCGGGGGCGTGCCGCGGCCGGCGGCGGCGCCGCCCGCCCGGCCTCTCAGCAGCGGGGCACTGACAGCTGCCCCGAGCGGGCACCCAGCGCGGCGCTCCCGTCCCCGGCAGGCGGCTCGCTCCCCGCCGCGGCCCCCGCCGCCCCATGGACCGCCGCCGCCGGGGGGCGGGCGGGAGCGTGCCGCCGCAGTGAGCCCGGCCGGCGGAGCGCGGGGGGCGGCCGAGCCCCCGCGCCGCGGGCACCATGGACAGTATCCTGGAGCCCTTCCCCGCCGAGCGGCTCTTCCCCGCCGCCGGCACCGGCTTCCTCGACCTCGGCGACTTCAGCGAGGCGGACTTCCTCAGCAATGTGGTAAGGGACCGCCGGCAGCCCCCTCTCCCTCCCCGGCGGGGCGGCCCCGGGCAGGCGGCCGCAGCCCCGGCAGCGGGGACGGGACGCGCCGGCGGGCTCGCCGCGGCCCCCGCTGCGCTCCGCCTGCCCCGGGGCTGCGTGTGCCGGGGTCCTGCCCCGGAGCGCGGGGTGCCCCGGCGATGCAGGTACCTGGGTGCCCCTCGCCGCACACGGCCAGCGCCCCCCGGGACCGGCCCCGCCGCCCGCAGGCGTCCTGCCGCGGGCACCCCRAGGAGACCCCGCTGGGGAGTCACAGGTTTTTTTCTTACAATGCGCTTTTTTGAGACTGATGGCTGGGGGAGAAGCGTGAGGTCCCCGGCGGGGAGTGCACAACCTGCCATGGCTCAGCTCAGGCAGCACCGGAGGCACGGCCGGGTGCCATCGGGAGACCTTTGGGCTCTGCGCCTCCGCTCTCGTTTGCTTGTAACTTCTCCTCAGAGTGGCATTTGGGAGATGAAGCATCTCCCGCTTGGCGTGAAGGCTGGGCTGATTTACTTTGGAGAGAAGGGTGAGGGAGAAGAGTGACTTGGGAGGAAAATGTGTTGCCAGTCCCAAGAAACCAAAGGGGCATTGTTCACCTCTAGGGAAACTGCCCAGCCTCTTGGAGGAGTCATGCGAGTCCCCAGTCCAGCAGCTCTTTCTGAGCAGCATGCACAGGCTCTTTGCGGTCCTGCCCAAGCTTTCTGTGGGAGTTTGTGCTGCGAACCCTGCAGCCCCTCTGCCAGGGAGGACCCAGCCCTGAGGCAGAAGGCGGAAGGGTCCCACCCTAGAGGTGGTTTCGGGTGAGGGCATCATCCGACGCTGGGCAGTGTGACACTGCCTGCACTCGAGGCTCCACCAGCCTCTGAGCAGCTGCAGCCATGGGACAGTGTGCCTGCCCCGGACAGAGAGATTTTAGCCACGGCTTGTTACTCCCCTGTCACAACACTGGCGCCTCCCGCATTCTCAGTGTAGCACTGTGAGGATCTCTGAGGACTACCCTTGCAACGGGAGCAGGGGAGATGCCAGCACCACAACACAGAAGCAGGGGACAGAGAGAGGAGGGCTGTAGCCATTAAGCACCTGATGAATCCACTTCTGCTTTGCTACGCAGAAGATATCCAAAGCCTTTTATGCTGCCTCCCTTGTGGAGAAGAAAGTAGAGATGCAGAATTTGCATATACATTAAGTGCCCCACACTTGGTGTGTGGAGGCACACCGGGTCTGGGAAAGAGATTATGCAGGCAGCCCCATCTCTCACAAATCTCACCAGCTCTTAATTTCCAAGCTACTACCGTGCCTCAAGAGTTGACTTCGGTCAGGCTCTACGGGAAGCAGCAGAGTCCCGCTGTGCTCAGGCAGACCTTCGATAGCACGTCACCCCGAGACTGAGCACTTGCTCGCACTGTGAGGCCTTGCCTGCTTGTATCCAAGAAACCTGTTGTTAGGAGTCTCGTGCTTTCCCTAATTCCATATACGTCCAGTGTGGATGAAGCTGTGCTGGTACCAAGTGCTTTATGCCACGACCATTTATTCTCTTACCAAAGTGAAAATAGTATGTATTGGCACCAGCCCTTTTACCTAGGTGCAACATGGGCTGCAGTCAGAAGTCAGGGAACCCCTAACCAATATAGGTGGTACCTCTTTATAGCTTAAATACAACTTCTGCCTGCAAGCAGACCCTGTGAAAAATAAGCTTTTGTGCAAGAGTGCCATCTGGTGCCACCTGCCAGGACAGTGCGTTTAAAGTGTGCAGTGGCCATGTGCAGGCTGGCTCTGTCCTGCTTCATTTAAATGGCYTTTCTGCTTGGAAAGCTGCTTCTCTAAGTAGCCTACCCTTGCCTTCACAATAACTAGGTTGCGGTGACTCAGGCATCGTTGTGCTCAGCTTACAAGTAGAAAAAGAAATGCTTTTGTGGATTTTTTCCCAACTGCCAGCACCACAAACTTCTGCTGGAGTGCGAGGGTCGAGCTGATACCTTCTCTTCCTGCAGATGATAAACATAAGAGATTCTGTAGCCACTTCTCGCCTACCAAATCTGTTGGTGATACAAGAGCCAGAACGTAATACATCACCCTCTTTGTTCTCACTCTGCATAACAACATGGGGGGAAGGAATACACTTACGTTTTCTTACTAAATCCAGCAAATCTCCTGGGATCTTGAGATGTGTTGAGAAGTTCTTTTTACATAGAACTGTGCAAAGCATCACCGTGCACAATAGCTTGCAAAGTTGCCAGTGCCTTTGCTTCAAAGATGGGCAAACTTTTCCAGATATTGTTCAGCAAGCATTTTTCTTAGAGCAGGCCAGGAATTTTGGCCATAAAATGCCTGTATGAAACTTTTTCTGAGGATGATTTCTTTGTTCAGAAAGAAAGCGGAAAGAAAAGATGGATGAACCTTACAGCAGAGGCTGTGCTCCTTTGGGGCAAGAATTACGTGTCTCTAAACTACTCTCCTTTCCTGAACCTTGGCACTCCTAAAGAGTAATCTTGGTCTTTAAAAAATGGTTCCCTGTATTGTTCATCTAAAGTTGTGACAAAGTAGTAATGAAGGAACATCTGTAGATGCATCCTCAAAAAGGTCTGTGTGCTTGAAACAGAAAAAAAATACTCATTTGAATAAGTGTGGGGGTGCCATTCAGAAGGACCTAGACATGTGGGAGGAATGGGTCACCAGAAACCTCATGAAATTCAGCAAGGCCACATTCCGTCTCCTGCCCCTAGGATGGGTGGACTGAGCCACCAGGGCTCATGGTGCAGTGCTGTGTCCCAGTAGCAAAGGCAGGTAGCAGCTAGCAACAGGAGGGCGGTGGTAGATAAACAGAGGGATGTGATTATCCCCCTTTTCTTGACAATCATAAAACTGTGTCTGAAATAGTGTCCAGTTTTGGACTGCCTGGTACCAGAAAGATGTTGATAAATCTGAGTGCATGGAGGGGATGGTCACCAAGGTAGTTGGGGGCTGGAGCACTTCTCCTGTGAGGAGAGGCTGAGGGAGCTGGGCTTGCTCAGCTGGAAGAGAGGCAGCTCCAGGGGGACCTAGCAGCAGCCTGCCTGCACTGGTGAGGAAGCTACTGAGAAGGCAGAGCCAGGCTCTTTACATAAGTGCATAGCAGAAGGATGAGTGGTTGGAAGGGGGAAGGTTTAGACTGGGTATAAGGAAAAAATTTCTCACTGTGAGGACAATTAAGAGTGGACGAGGCTGCCCAGTGACACTGTGGAAGCTCCTTCCTTGGAGGTTTCCAAGACCTATCTGGACAAAGCCCTGAGCAACCTGGTCTGCATTTAGTGTTGGCCCTGCTCTGAGCAGGAGGTTGGATTAGACACCTCCTGAGCTCCCTCCCAACCTGCATGAGTCTGTCATTACATGATGAGGGTTTGGGTTTTTTTGGAAAATCTTAAGGAGAGTGGTGTCTGCTTGGTACTTGGAGGGGAAATCTCCAAGGGACACAAAATGCTTCTTTTTACTTCACTTAGCTTCTGCTAACCAGACTTACATACGATGACTACTAACAACATTATCAGTCTCCTTTTGCTCAGGAGGCCACCTATTGCTCTTGAACTTAGGCAACTTTGCTCATCTTTTTCTGCCAGAAGGACCCACCATAACTGAGGCTAATCCTTCAAGCAGACTCTGCTTATCAACTTCACCTGTCTGTCTCCTGCCCAGTCCAGCATTTCTGGTCGTTCCTGCGAGCACCCATCTATTCACTTACAGTCTATTATGGCTGCACTCAGAGAGCTCTTACTTTCTCTCTCAGCTCTTATCAGTGCTGTGAAACTCTTCAAAAGCCTTATCTTTTGAGTCAGATTCACCACTGTGCTTCACTGGGTTTGTGACACTGGTGTCAGAATGAAGCCAGAATAAACCAGCAAAACAGGAGGCATGTGTTTCTTTTTAACCCAGTACCCCAGCGGGTCTGTTTCTTCCCTGTGTTTCTGTATTTTATAGTATGAAAAAATACCTTCAAAGATTACTTTGAATGTTCATGTAAACACAGCTCCATTTTGACTCTATGCTTTTCAAAGCATATTCTGTATCTCCTTCAAAAGGGAGACATCAAGGCAAAAAAAATAGCCTACATGCTAGTCGAGGTCTCCGTTGTTAGAAGTTGCAAAATGGCAGTTCAGGCTGTCTCAGTAGTGCTAACCCAGCTCCTTTGGGGAATGCACAGTAACGTGCTCTTTCACTGTGTGATCCTATATGCCCGGGCAATGTGACAAGCGGCATCTTCTGGAGCCCACTGGGAGCCAGCAGAATGGGAGAAGAACTGCTTGTCCCTGTGGGTTGCTCCTTGAGTGCAAACTAAGTTTTATGCCTACCATGTGCTCTTTCCTTTAATATTGTCCCGGCCCGCAGAAGGGAGGAAAGTAGCAGGACTGTATGTAGTGAGCAGGCTGAGAGCGGTGCTGGTGCAACTCATAAGGGGAGCTTTCCCCAAAGATAAAGAGAGGCTATTCACCATGGATGACCGTTGCTCTTGCAAGAAGCCCGTACACACTTCTATTCCTCTTATGCCTGCTACGGGGACATAAATAGCACTTAAGTGGTGCTTAGGACTTGGACTGACCTTTGGTCTGAGCGAGCTTCATGATGTATAAGCTCCCTCCCACCATCTCTGCACACAGTGAAGATGAAGAGCTCAGGCAGATTTGGTCATCCACTTATCCCTTCCAGTTGCTAGAGAGGAGAGTTCTGCTGTAATGGGAGGTTGGGTCTCTGGGAGTGATGCTAGTTCCTTGTGGGGACACATGCAGAAAGCATTTTGGCCCTCTATTCCCAGGCCTGGTAAAATTTGGTCAGTTACACATCCTTGGTTAGTCAGGCAAGTACTGGGCAAGGCAAGACTTTTTTCTTTAAATTTTGGTTGGAACTTGCCAGTCAGAGATTCCTGTGGAATCTGGAGCACAGATACAGAGAGACCTGGTGGGGCCATCAGATCTGGCCTGATGGAAATGAATCCTAAAATAATAGTTCCTAGATTTTCCTGTTTCATTAGTCTCTTTGGATCCATCTCATGGTTCCTCCACTTCACATGCATGCTGCTCCTTATCATCTCATAGCAGGACTCACACCTGCAGAAGTGCTAGCAGCAGGATGAAACCAGAGCTGAACACAGCAGTTCATGGGTCTCTGAGCCTACAGCATCATCACCACAGGGTCATCACCAGGAAACATATTTCCATTTTGGTAACGAAGAGGGGGAGAGACCTGAACTTCCTTTGGAAGGCTCTAGGTCAATACTTTCTCCACAGAGGCTGGGGATCATTCGTGTGTCCCTCCTAGCTGCCAAGAAACCGATAAACACTTGGGATACTCTTCCTAAGTAAAATAGTTCATCTGTTGGACAACTGCCTGCATGTGCTGGAGATCCACTGGCCTAAACACTCACCTCAGCCAAAGTGGGAGAACCCTTTAACTGTGCTGGTAGGCCAGAGCTAGGGGAGAGGTTACAACTCATAGCAGGAGTGCAGGAAGACATGTGTCCAAAACAGAGTTAAACAGTGGAGACAGAGTCATCGTCTTGGTGGGGAGCAGTAGGAAGGACTTTGGTGAAGTGCTTGCAGAGTAAACAAAGGGAGGGTTTGGCAGGGGGTGGAAGCACATCTGTGCGTACAGTCTGCTCCCACTGAGGGAGGGTGTCAGCAGCACCAGCTGGGAGATGCTGGAGTCATGTACAGCTCAGGCCATGTCAGCCAGGTGATCCCCATCCTGTCTGGCATAAGGCAGTCATTCAATGCCACCACCGCTTTCAGAGAGGAGAAAACCTAGGGGTCTCATCTGTATAGACCAGGCTGTAGAAAGCCTCTGAGACTGTTCCATTGGACCTCCTCCTGGTACCAGTACGAGTGCCTAAGCATGATGTCTGGTGGCTTCTGAATCCCATGATGAGTGTTGGGTTCATCGATGCAAAGTGCCTTCTGCTGCCCAGGAGCCCATCTGGTGCTGCACTGGTCTCATCCGGCACTGTGCTGGTCTCATCCAGTGCTGCCCTGGTCTCATCTGGCACTGCGTGGTCTCATCCGGTACTGTGCTGGTCCCATCTGGTGCTGCGCTGGTCTTGCTGAAACCTGGAATAGAGCTGTCTCTGGTGGAGAGGGGAATTCGGAAAGAAGAGCATTTTCTGAAGCAGCCCCTTAAAGGGAAATTTTAGAAAYAGGGATTTCATGGCCACAGGTGCAGCCCCGCTACTCAAAATGTGGCCAGGCTGACACCTCTGYGAGGTACTCCTGTGTTTCCTCTGGGAACGGTCTACTCCTGGGCTCACTCCTTTTTTTCTCAGCCCTTCCCTGTAGGTTTTCAGACTGTAGTATTTAATTAGCATTTAGTGTATTACTTATTTACTACTAAAAAATTTCTCAGTGTTAAAGGAAGCGAATGAAAACACTTCACTCTCTGGAGTTGTCTCTGTGATGGCCACATGGCAGGTCCTCTTCTCATAGCCACAGGTACAATTGTGCTTGATATGAAGATTCGATTCTCAAGACTGACTTGTACTAGTGCATTTTAGGGAAGGGATGAGTCAACCCTCTAAAGCCTGTGCGTCCTTGTCCTCTTGTGGACAGTCCACTGCAGGAAACCAAATGGGACACAAAAGCCAGTGGGTGACTCTCCTTGCTGCAGTTACAGGGGAACAGGCAGGGCACCAGGGATGAAGCGGACCATTACAGCTCAACTAAGAAATGGCCAAGAGCTGTCTCTTGGCCTGATTTGGCTGGGAGATTTGCCAGGGAAATTCCAGGTCTGTGCTGCAAGGTCAGGTGCAGTCACCAATGCTTCACAGGCAACCTTGTGGCCAGCATTGCTGTTCTTCAGGAGAGGTGTCTGTTGGAGGAGCCAAGTGTGTTAATCCTCAGTTCCAGGCCAATCTCAGTCCTGGGATTACTACATCCCACCAATCCCAGCTTTCTGCTGGGGACTGTATTTATCCTCCTTTACACATCTGAACTGCTGGGACCTCCTGTCTCCACATGGGAGATAAGAAGTGAGAGCAAGGGTGGAACCAAAGCCATGTTTTTTGACTGACCCCCATGCTAGTACTGTGGCTGTCCCACTGCAGCTGGTGACTTCTGAGCATGCAACTTTCATGTAGTTTGGTATCCTCTGGCTGAAATCATCAATTGTGTTTTCAGCCTGGCAGTAGGACAGGGTGGGTGCTTGCATGGAGCCTTTTTCTTACTCTTTTCCTGTCTTTGGAGCTSAACTTGTGTTGTGAGTTGTTAGGTGTTTTCTTGGGTTGGTGCCTGCATGTTTTGCATCATCCATCAGAGCAGAAATAGCTGAAAGGTTGTGAGGAGCCGAGGGCATGGCCAGAGCGGCAGGGGACTGCAGGTAGCGTGCTGAAAGGCAAGCTGTGTCTTTCAACCCAGTTGCTCCCCACATGTCTGCCATGCAGTGTTTACATCTGTCTAACTTATTCCCAGCTGCTCAAGAAAACAGATTTTTTTTTRCTTCTGCTTTCCTGTAGGGTCACATCATTTAAGGTTTTCCTTTCCTGTAGTCTCTTGAGCCGACCTGAACACCCCAGCCTTCCCCTCTCCCCCATCCCTTTCTGACTTCTTTACCCACCTTCTCTTCTCTTTCTTTGCATCTCTCCTTTTACTTCTATTTTCTTAAATCTCTCCAGGGCTGTCTGCCTTTGAAATCATGTGGAGCTGCTCTGGTCTGGTCAGTATCCAAGTGATAGATGCTTGACACTGATCTTGACACATTGTTCTGCCAGAACAAGGTCTCATGAAGGTTGGAACTGCAGATATCCACACACTCTTTCGCTCCTTTCTTTCTCTTCCTATTTTATCTTCTCACTTTCTAAGATTGCAGAAATTCCTCGTACAGGATGGAAGCAATGTGCATGGCTATTCTCCCTGAAACTAGTATGTAATTTAAACCAGTGCTGGGGTAATTAGTACCATCTTTAGGGCTCAAAGGTGATGCCTTATGGGAGGTCATTCATTATGATCACTGTCCAGCCTGTTCCAGAGGAAACTCACCCTTGACTACCTCAGCAAAGTTGCTTTTGGCTTCTTTACACTGTGACTTTTGTGATTAGGAAAAATGTTCGTTCAGGTCAGTCTGGCTGACCCGATTAGCAAAGCCTGCTCAAAATGCCATTAACATTTTTCCTAGAATAGATGCAACGTAACGCGTTCCGCTCAGCAATCTGTGTCAGGAGTTCCCCTGCAACAGAATGTCAGGGCTCCTTTGAGAGGAACCTGGCAGCCAAGGCTGGAGGAGAAATACAGCTTGGGCCTGACACCAAGCACGTTACACAGGAGGGAGCTGGATACAACATTGGTTTTGGACACTCATATTGGATTGTCAGCATCCCTCCTGCAGGTGAGCTTCCTTAGACCGATGCCCAAAGAACTCCCCACCACAGTGTCACRGGGACACTGGCTTCTCCTCCCAATGCCATGGCATGTCCAGGTGGGAGCACTGTAGCTCAAGAATAACACATCTCTGCTGGCCGAGGCGCAGGGGGTCTACCGTGCAAACCTGCTCCTGGCTCTACAGTATTTGCAGCCCTCCCTCTCCTGGGAGCAGAGCTTTTACCTCCAGAAGGGGTAGCTGAGGCAGAAGGAGACCAGGATGAAGAAGAGGACCCAGGTCCAGAGCCTCGATAGTTAATTGTTGCATGTCAGAGCAGCTTGATGTTAAATGAGTCCTGTAAATTCATGACAGTTGAAGGAAGGAGCTGGGCAGGTGCTTTTGGCTGAGCTCACTGCTGCCCCGGGGGAGGGACTGCAAGCCAGGCAGCTCAGGGAGGAGGAAACCAGCTCTGACATTTGTAAAGACTGTTGATGGAAGGTTTCTTTCAAAGCCTTTTCAGTCTCTCTATGTGAGAGCTCTTTGCCCAGGGTGTGCTGGAAATCTGGCTCTTCTTTCCAAGCAAATGTGGCAGACTCTGAGAGTTGATGAGGTGCTGTTGAGCCACAAATATTGAATTGCCAATTGAATGATGTTGGGTTTGTTTTTGTTGTGTTTTTTTCTCTCCTTATGGACAGTGGTGCAGTGAGGTTGTCGGGAATGGGAGAACTGTATTTTAGTCCCAGCTCTGCCAGTTACTTAGCGTGTGATCTTTAGGGTGTCACTTGCAATGATGCAGCTTTTGCTGTCTATAAAATAGTGCACATCCTTATTCTTACTGGCATGGGGCAGTGCCATCAATGGGTGAAGCAGATTAATGAAAAGTTAGACTGGGGTGGGGTTTTGCTACTAGATACCTACCGGGAAAGGTCCATAGGAGCTATTACTTTGCTTCCCCAGTTAGAGTCTCTTTGAATTACTTTGCAGCTATAGATGGTATTTGCAACATTTTCAGTTTGGCAGGTCCATCATCCACAGATGTCCCAGCTGTCCTTCGCCCCTCTCCTGTTCATTACCCCCGCCGACTGCACGTGTCTGATTCTGACCTCAGATACTTCAGGCTAATCCAGAATAATCTTTCTGTGTCAGTCTGAATGACTGTGTTGGTCAGCATCAGGATTTAAACCGAAGTACTTGGCCTTTGCTGTTGCTGGCCTGACCTCTTTGGGCCTTTCTGAAAAAACAAATAATTTGTGCTTTATAAATCCAGTGAATGGGCTGTACTCATACCTCATCCTCCACTGCACAACCAGATCCTGGCTCAGTCACAAAACCTAACTTCTCCCTGGGTTTGGCACAACTTGCTGAGAGCACCCCGTTATATTTCTGCCCAAAATTGCTGCATGGTCAGGGCTCTGCYGAGTTCCCAGGCTCCCAAAGTATGTCTCATCTGGTTTGTATCTGAGAAGGAGGTAACAAGCTGAAAGTACCAGAGTGCCATGGCTTTATCAGTCCCCTAGCAGGGCACTCAAGACCCATGTGAGTCCCTCCTGCTGCTCAGCGCATGGTTTTGTGCTTTCCCTTTCTCTTTGGAGGTGCCTTTTCCCCACAGTAAGTCTGCCTGACCTGTTGTAAAGTTAGGACTGCCATTGCCTACTGGGAAGAGCGATGCAAAGGTTGCTTTCCCGTTCTCTGACACCTCTCCTGCTCTTCAGGATTTGTCAAATATAGTTGGCAGCAGTCCAGCGGCTGGATTAGCATTAAAAAATGAGCAAATGGCCTGCAGCCCTTTTTCAGACCCGGCAAAACACACACCTTTCATTCTTTTCTTACATGTCTTCGAGCCCTGTTTTTATCACACTGGGAGAAAGCTGAGCTCTGGTCAATGCTGGGGACAGAACAGAGGGTGTTGCACTCCTTTCTTTGTCACTAATTAGTAGCAGGGTGGTAGCCCGAGGCTGCTAGCTGTGAGAGCAAAACTGTTTTCTCCCTCCCCCCGTAACTGCAGCCRCAGCAAGCAGTCAGCGGCAGCTGTAAGCAGCTGGGGTGAGCTGCAGCAGAGCAGGAGCAATGCTSATTTCTTAATTTTCCTGTGTGCTTCAGGCTTCAGGGAAGCTGCCCTGGCAACCTCCTCCTTTGTAGCCAGGGGCTGAAGTCCCAGGTGAGATGAAGGCACACATTACTATGTCAACCCCAGCAGCTATGCAGTGTGGTGAGGTCACCCAGCAGCCTCGACATCTACGTGTAAGTGCCAGAGACCCGTGTCCGGACCAGTGCCCCGTCCACTGGTCTCAGATGCCTTTCTGATATTCAATGAAATTGGATTATGTAGAGTTGCCAGAGGATTTATTTATTTATTCTGGGAAAGGGAAGAGGGAAGGAGGCCAGGAAGGATGGAGAACAGGGAAAGAAAGAGGGAAGAAAAAGCAAAGACAAGAGAGAGGTAGCTATGCAGTTAGCATTCCTGAGCCATCTGGACCTGTTGGCATGGCCCCAGCTGGACGGGCTCACAGGTTTATCCACAGCATGATGTAATCTCCATCGTCCAGCGTTTGATTTTTCTCCTTGCGCTGGATGGCCTCGTATCTGGTGCATGTCTGGAGCGGGCATTTTGATTTCCTGTTGCTATTTGTGGACTTTTCCTGGCCAATCCTCAAGAGCAGCTTGGGCGGTTTGCATTCCTCAAGCTGAAGAAGCAATGCCACCCCGCCGGCGTGGAGCAGAGGCCAGCCGCGGCCAGCCTGCCGGCCAGGGAGGGGCAGCCCCGCACAGGGACCAGCTGTGGTTTGCACTGTGCTGTGGCTGGAAGAAAGGGTGACACCTCTGCCTGGTGCCTGGGCCGCTGCAGCTGAGCTCAGGAGTCGGCTCAGCCTTCAACACCAGCACAGAGAGGGCTGGTGAGACCCTGCTTCTTGGCTGCTCGTGGGCTTCCCTGCCCTGCTGGGTCTTGCAGCAGAATGGGAGGAAGGAGAATTTTATTTGGCCCAAGACCTATTCCTCCCTTTGGTAGATGTGAGTAAAAAGCAACTGATGATCTCAGTCCCTCTCCCTTGCTAACGCCAGCACCGGCGAGCACCAGGGCTCTCGGCTGCCCTGTGAAGCAGGTGGGCTTCCCAGCACGTGGGAAGGGGAGCTGGAGAGGACACGGTCCGATGCTGCCAAGCGCCCACCCTTGCTAGGGGAAGGCCTGTGATCTCCTTCCCTCCATCACTCAGTGCCATTTCCAGGAGGCAGTGCAGTCTAATGGGAAGGACTCAGACTTGTGTKCCCTCCATGGTCTGTGGGAGACAGCCATGCCTCACCAAGATCAGCCATCTCTTTTTTCTTGAGTCCTTCCCAGCACATGAAATGAAGAGGGTTTGCATGTCTGTCTCCATAAAAGCACACTGTTTGAACGTCCTTAAGTTACAGGAGCCACACAGGAGCAACGTGGTCTTCTTCACTACATAAATTCAGTGTGTGGAGGGGCAAACAGTAGAGCCATAGGTCCCCTCCTGCCTTCAGAAACAGAGCAACTCCCASCCTCCCGCATGGCTGGAAAGGTCTGAGATGTCCAGAGGACGAAGATGGGATTTCTCTACAGCGTACCACTGCTGCAAGCAAACCTCAAACCCAGCGATAAGAGGGGCCTGCTTCAGAGTATGCCGTTCTCTGCTCTGACTCAAGAGATGTGGGTAGCTGTGTGATGAGCCATTAGGCAACGGTTTGACATGAGCACACAGTACTCCCTCCCTCATGATGCCTCATCCTGCCCACATGCCTCGCTTAGCTTTGTTTCCTCCAGGGGCTTGGGAACAGGGAAGTTGAGCGCAGTGACCCCCAGGGAGCAAAATTTTGTCCTACCGCCTGGTTCAGAAGTTGTCCTGTTTGCACCTGGAGGGAGCAGGGCTCTGCTTTCATAATATCCCAGGGATGGCCTGTCCACCAGGGAGGGACTCACTGGAACCACAGAGCTGAGCTTTTCCACCCGACTCAGCTCTGCTGAGCAAGAGAGTAGCTGAGGAAAATGATGGCCTCTTTATAAACCAACTGGCAAAACTCTTGCATCTCTCCTGGGAGTGGGCCAGGGATTCTGAGTCACTGCTTAAGTGGGTTGCAGCCAAGGTAGTCTTACCCAAGACATTAAGCGAGAGAGGAGAGATCCACCCAGGAGTGCCAGCAGAAAGAGAAATAGTCATGACCATAATTAATAATAATATAATGATGAAAAGATTCAGAAACACACTGCCCACTCCAAAAATAAAGTTTGAGGACAATTCAAATGCTGTACAGAAAAGAGAAGAGAGGAAAGAGTCGAGAAAGACCGCCAAAGCCTGCATGTCAGCTGCAATGCAAGGAGTCCCGTCCAGCTGGCCTGGGTTCAAAGAGCTCCTATTGTCCAACAGCATTTCCAAGACACCATTCAAAACTTTCAGAAAATGAACCAAGATGCAGGGTGAGATTTATCGCACAATAAAGGCAAGCCAGATGTGTGCACCCTTTCAGAGAAAGGAGATGGGAGGAAGGCGATGGAGGAACGAAGCAGGGGAGAACCAGGCAGCACAGGCATGAGGGAAGAGAGTGGCATGAGAAGGTCTGGTGCTGTGGCCATCCAGGCAGGAACAGGGGCTAGGTGCATCTGTGCTGGGACACACACCGGGCACTTGGGAAGGATTTCATATATACGGAGAACTCCATACTTAGGAAAAGTCACTCAGCATCAGGATTAAGGGACAGAAGGGGAAGATCTCACTGATGCTTTTTCTCTTTTGTTGCACATAAAACCATGGTAGATGCTAAGAGGTTATTGTTGCTTCTGGTCCTGGATTATGTACCTGCATAATAAGGCCATGTCTGAAAGGATGSTCAGAAGCCAAGCCACTGTAGATTTTATCTTGATTTTCTAGGGCTTGCACAGCCTTCCTTATTGCTTTGCAGCACTGGCCACCATGGCAGGGCTGTAACTTCTTTTGCCACAGGAATCACTCACTTCCACCTGTGATTTGTTTATGTTAAAATCTAGCAATTAATTATACAGAAGGAGAATTTAATCTTTGAATCTGCTGCTAACGTGGTGTTACATGACCACAAACTGCCATCATTAAATAAGTCGTCAAGTTCTCCCTGCCTGCAATGAGACCAGTGTTGTTTCTGCTGTCTGCAGATAACCCGGTATGGTGGCTGTGCCATACTGCACTCCACAGACTAAAGGGTGACTTGGTTTTGCTCTCAGGAAGACCTCTGGTAGTAAGGATTTGTTCATCTAAGAGCAAAAAGCCTGAGAAAACACTTCGGAGGCTTAAGCTAGAGTCCCTCTTTGCAATGACTCATATGTTTGGTGACTGTAGTTAGCTTCTGCAACAGGTTTTTTTTTAGAAAGGGGTGGATTTATCTGAAGCCTTTAAACTGAGATGAGATGTTTCTTTCTGTGAAGCTCAGTTGCAGATGATGAGTTTGAAGCAGGAGCCATGAATATAGCTCCTGCACTCAGCTATGTAAGGAACCATATTTGATTACCAGACTGGTTCCTCAGGCCCTAAAACCCATGAAGCCATCCATCGTCTCCTTGTGCCGCTCCAGGGATGTCCAGAGAATGGATTCCCAAATCCACCGGTTTCTGTAGACACCCCTGCAATGCCGGGGTGCAGATGCCTGCTCGATCTCAGACACAGGAGCTTTCAGGGCAGGTTTCCAGGTCATAGTAGGTTTCCTGTCTTCAAAGGAACATGGGATCTTTTCTTCCCAGAATTTTCTGACTTTACTTGAACACATGATCCCACAGGAAGGCATCTTCATGTTTCTACTTCTTTTCACCAGCTACAGGGTACTCGGCTGCTGGGCCTTGTCGTGGAGAAGTCCAGCTTGGAGAGGGGATAGCTGGAGAGCCAGGTGATGGGAAAGGGTTTGCACAGGCTGCCTTTCTCCTTCAGCCTTGATTTTCATTCCATGGTTGAAGTGACTGCGTTATCTCTGACCAGTCAGATCTCCATCCTTGTCTTTAGAAATACAGGGCTTTGACCCCTTGTTCACCAACATCACACCTTCGTTCTCCCCCAGGATGGTGTTAATCCAGGCTGCCCCAGTAGTGACGAATGGTCTGAGAGTTGTTACTGCCCTTTGTGGGCTAGGAAGGATTTCCTCATTCTCCAGAGACTCTGGTTTCTGCAGCTCCACCGCTGAGGTGAAAATGATACCCTCAGCGTTGGAGCTGAAGTTTAATTTCCTATCTGCTGCTCAGGGCACAGATTTTCCACTGGAATATTGGCAGCAGGTCAGAAATCTGCATTCCAAGCTGAATTGCTTTGAAAACAGTCCTGGTGCGGGACCCCATTCAGTCTGCTGGTTGCAAAACCCAGCTCTTGCCCAGCCTGGCCACTGAAGAGAGTCCCAGCTCTTGCTGTCTCAAGATTTTGGGTGAAAATCCCTCACATCCTTGACTCACAAATCAGCTGGTCCAGGCTTAGTTGCTCTGTAATTGCCCTTTACAAAGGCCCAAGGAATGAAAGCCACCAGTAATGTTTGGTRTTAGCTGCATGCCTCAGCTTTTGGACTTGAACAGAGTACAGCTATCTTCCTCTTCCAAGGCCTGTTTTTCTTTATGGGTCTCCAGGGACCTGCCAGGGGACAAAATGTGAATTATCTCCGATTTTGCTCTCTGAGCACTAAAGAGAAACAGTTTCAATGAGACAAATGAAGCTGATTGTAAAGATAATACAGACCTTTCCTCCTTCTCCGGTTATCTCCCAAAGCAGATTTCCTCTATCTCCCAGGGCACCTTTCTCGTTGCTTAGATTGCCTTTCTTGCAAGATGCAGAAAAAAGGCCCATAATGGCATGGGGCTGACAAGCTGTGGAAGAGCAGAGATCTGCTGACTCTGGTGGCTCCAAACCAGTATTGGGCAGGGCCAGAAGCTTCCAAGAAAGATGGAAGAAATGGTGGAGTGGCATTTATTCCAGTTTATTTTGGTTATTGAATAAACTTCCCCATCCCACTGACTGGTGACTGGCTTGAGCAGCTGCACCTTTCTAATTTATTTTTAATTGTATTGAACTGTATTTCATGTCTTTCAGGGATACTATGAGCTCGACTTCACTGCAGCATGGCAGTATAGTTCACAGAGAGTCACGCAAAGTAAAGCAGTATTTTCTTTYGTTTGTCCTGCCTGCTGCCTTTCGTTGTACCGCGTTTCCCTCTCCATCAAGCAGAATTTTTCCCTAAACTGTCCAGGCAGACATGCCAACAGAATTAAATCCATGTGGGCTTTATCAGGGTATATTTTGCCTCTAGATCTGCAGGGCTGGGCCAGAGCCGCACCGCTAGGTTGTGCAGGGGTGCCRCACACCAACGGGCATGACTGCAGACACTCAATTGCGTTCTGGCTGCTGTGCCTCTGTGGGGACTGAGAAGGGATGGATGTGTTTGGGCTCTGCAAAGGGCACGCCTGGGTGGAGGTGGATCGGGGTAACGTAGCAGATAGGGCCTTCCCAAAGATGATGGATTATATTTTCACACATAACGGGATAAAGTTCACATTAACCTCCTCCCCCTGACGCTACAGCAGCTGAAAGACTCCTGGCCCCCCATCACAGTGTGGAGTTACGGTGTCTTTGGGAGCCTGCTGCAAACTCAGCTGAGGCTGCCAAGTTAACACAAAGAGGTAAAGCACCAATTCAGACAAGAGGACAGAAACCTGGGGGGAGTTATGACAATACAGCTTCTTTCTCTCCGAGCTACTGCTTGTGTGAATTCTCTGCCCGGAGACTGTGCTGACCTCGGCTTGGGAAGGGGCAAAGAAGAGGAAGAGACCCCTGCCAGCTTGCCCAGGGGTACCTGCATTCCCATGGAGAACACCTCCCACACATCTCCGTTCAAACACGGCCCAGCTGCCACCACCACGGCTCAGAAATAAAGGCGGCTTTGTTTTGTAGCAAGCAGGTGTCTTCAGTTCTGTGAGCTCAAGAAAGGCCTTGAAGGACAAACTTTTTATTTACCTTTCATGGACTCCTAGAAATAGCCCCCAAATCTTCTGCCAAATGAGGGTTAAGAGCCACTGATCTAAATGTTTCATCCTGAGAGGGTTGTGTCCACTTCTGCATATGGTTTAAGTCCTGCTCTAATTTTTTTTATCAGAGTCGGCTGCAAGGGAGTTGTAAGCCAAAGGAAATTTGGGACATTCGTTGCATATGTAGCATACACGCAGCAAAAGCTCACTGGAAAGCAGAGGCATTCCTCCTTATCCTCCAGGGTGCTGCTGCTGGGAGGAGAGGTGCTCCTGTCTCTGCAGACTCAGCGAGTCTCGTGCAACAGGCAAACTGTGTACTGTMGCTGCTTTCCACCCCGGGCCAGTGGAGCCTGGTTTGCTCTAGGGGAGGCTGAACATGTTCGCCCTCCTCCCTGGCATCCGCAGGTGGTTCGAGGGCACTCAGATGGCCACACCACTGTGGCCACACAGTGATGCCACTTGTCTTTTGATTCACCTCAACCCTGGGCTCTGCCCTGCTCCACAGTCATTCCCCTCGCAGGGTGCTTCCAGTCCCTCCCACATCACCACTGCCCGCACTGGCTGCTAATCCCATTTATGCTGAGCACACTAAATCCAGCTGTGGGTACACCAGTGTCCATAACTCTTCTGCCACTGCAGCAGCAGGTGCCTTCCGTGCCGCCTTCAGGGCCGCTGGGATACCCAGTCACAGGCTGGCAGATTTCAACTTTCCACATACCTTTTTCACTTTTTTTTTTTTTTCCTTTCAGGGGCAAAAACATTTAAGTCCAAGACTTAACTCGCCCACTCCCCCCACGCCTGGGTGCCTCCCAAGATTCCTCCCCAATGAATGGCAGGCTCGCAAAGTCTGAGCTGGGTGTTGCGATCACGGCCACAAAATTTTGATGTGGTCTGTATTGTGCGTGTGTTTTTAACAACATCACTCATTCTGTCAGCTGACTTTTTTTTTTTCCTCCTGCTGGGGTTGTGGGGGGAAAAAACACAAAACCTTTACGCCTGCCACGGACATTACTGCAAACCGTGGGAGCAGTATGTACCCAAAGGGCTAAGTCTCCCGGAGAGGCTGGGACGATGTCCTCTGAGGCACTCATTAAGACATCCCAGCATGAGAAAGAGCCATGAAGGGGCAAAGGCGAGGCCTCCTCGAGGGGCAGAGACCGCGGGGGGGGCGGGGGGGGGGGCTGCGCCCTCTCCCCCCCGCGGTCTCTGCCTCTCGACCTCAAGCGTCCCCTCCGGCCTTAGCGTCCAGCCGAGCCGTACGGCAGCCCGGCACCGCGGGGGAGCCGGAGCAGGGCCGCAGCGCGCACCCGGCGGGCCAGAGCCGTGAGGCGCGGCGGGCCGCGGACCGCTCCGTCCTAACCCTGCACTCCTCCCGCCCGCCTCGCGCARCTCCGCTGGCAGCCGCCTCCCATTGGCCGCCGCTCGGCGGCGTCGGCCAATGGGCGGCCGCCGCTGCCGGCCGTTGGAAGCGTGCCGCGGAGACCGTTAACGGCCGGCGGCGGGGGAGGGGCGGGTGGCTGCCCCCACCCGGTGGCCGCCCCTCGGACCCGGCGGCAGCGGGGACGCGCTGGGCGCCCCGCTCAGCTGGGAGCTTCGGGCCGTTCCGTCTGACGGGGTGGCGGGGGGTGAAGCGGCTGCGGACACCCGGGGCCCAGACGGGGACCTCGGCGGCCCGGATCGCTGCTGCTCCCTCGCTTCAGGGTAGTGCCTTGCCTTGGCACCGCTCCCTCAATCGCCTTCCCCTGATTGTGTCTTGAGCCTCTGTCGTCCCTCCTAGGTCTTGTGGCGCCTAGCGCTGGAAACTGTAAATCCAGGTCCTTGGCACGGATGTGCGGTGGAAGGAGGTTTCCACAGCGAGCTGTGCCTGAGCCTTGCTGGGACTTTGCGAGGCACCGGGGACATGGCTGCCGCTGCTGCCATTGAGGAGTAATGGCTTGTAGCACCTTTGGTCTGAGGGGCTGCAGTCCCTGCAGGGAGGGAGCTGATGGCACAGCTCGCCTGTGGGGAAGCAGGTCACCTGCCTTGCTTTCAGTGACCCTAATCCCCACCTCTTTCTGTCWTTCTGCATTATTCTACAGACAGCAATAAATTCTGGGCCCAGTTCCAGATCAGGTTCAGTCAAATCCTCTGCCACTTGGAGGCTGGGTGTCAGGGAAGCATTTGGTTCGCCATACAGTCCAAGGTCGTGATGCTGAAAATAATCACGGGTGTCTTGGGCATTGCCGGCAGTCTCTGAAAAAGACTGAGTGGTGCTGCTGGTTGGGATGCTGTCCTGCTGGTGGAGGGAAATAGCAGTGGGGTTTGTAGATGGTTTGGCCTGAAGTGCTTCAGCCATGCCATGCAGCAAAGCAGGAACAGCAAGGGGGTAGCAGGTCAGTGGCAAGCTATCCAGGCAGACCGGGGGCCTGGGCAGACCAGGCATGGGGCAGCAGGGACCTGCGGTACGTGAGGGGAGAGATCAAGAGCAATATGGGTCAGGACAGAGGGGCACCAGAGGGGTTTGAGAGAGCCAAGAGGTGGTTGGATGATCACTTGTGCCCCTCAGGGTGCAGATGCACCGACTAGATTGTGAGAAGTGTGCGCAGCATCTGTCCATCCTGCCTGGATCTCGTTAATGCTGTCAAGACCTTCACTTTCATAAGGTCTAAAATTCACTGCATTTTAAAGAGAGCAGAAGGACTGTCTGGAGTGTATGGGCTCTTCTTTCCTGGAATGTAAAGGAAACCTCAGCTGTGAAGCTGGAGTGCAGGGGGCTTCATTCCTTAGTGAAAGCAGAGAAGGGAAATGCAGATGTCACAGCTGGGACAGGAGATTTATCTTGGCAAGCAAAGAGGAAAAATACTTTCAAAAAGAAAAGAGAAAACTCAGAAGAATCCCCTCCCCATCTGCACTGCCTGCCAGCACGAGCAGAACCTCCAACCTGCAAAGGCCCTTCGTCTCCTGGGCCTCGGCTGCCGCCCAGCTGGATTAGCCCCTTGCCACTTTCTCTTTGGAGCGAGACCATTGTGGTGGGAGCAGGGAGGCTGTGAGAACCAGGCTGATCCTGAAGGGAAATTTGTCTCCAAACAACTCAGCCGGAGGTGGGAAGGGGAAAGTCACAGTCAAAGGATGGAAGCGTGAAAGAGAAAGGGAGGGACAGATGCAGCCAGGGCAACCACAGAGGAGAAGTGGATCCAGGGAGAGGAAACCATCCCCTCCTCAGCCATGCATGGTGCCACTGGGCTACAAGAGTGGCACCTCCAGGCATCCTGTGCGCAGCCGGGCAGAGGAAAAGGCTTAATGCCTCTGTCTCTGCTTGGGGCCCCCAGAGGTCTAACACCAGCTCTGGGTGGGGGGAAATAGAGAGCTTGCATTTGGCTGTCTGGATGCCTTACATTAGCTCCCAAGATAACTGTTGTACAACAGGAAAGGGTGTTTGAACGAGAAGTGCACGCACGCACATACAGTGTGCTATTTAGACAACCCTAAGCATGAGGTCAGGGTGAAAACATGTGGTGGAAATATGTTTGGAAGAGTCAGTGCCTATGTCGGTCACCAGGAGTGGGAGGGAGCAGGAGCCAGCAGCTGATAGATTCTCACTCTCTCCCCACGGCTGAGGTAGCCTCAGCCTGAGCAGATTCTCCTGTGGCACCAGAGCAGCTTAAGGCTCTCTGTTGGGCCTGGAGATGCAGTGGTCATTGCCTCCCCTGTACCTGTGCACACTGGCTCGTCCCCTTTGGGTGCTGCCTCCCCATCCTCCCAGAACTGTGGTGGGGGGACGGGCAGCCAGAAATCGGGCTTGGATCAGGAAATCCAGCACATCCTCGCCATTGCGTTTCTGTCCCTTGGCTGCCCCCTCCCTGACYGCTCACTGGTAATACAGCTTTGGAAACACATCTCGTGCTATTTCTTGGCTTTGGAGCATAGTTAGAAGGAGAAGGAAGGAGGGTGTGAAAGGGAGGGGGAGATAGCAGGAGCGAATAATGCAAAATGAGACTGTGCTGCTAGCTTTGTATCCCATCTGGAAGCTGTTTTCCCCCAGTACACTTCACACCCGCTCCCTCTGGGCCAGGATGGTAAGGATCACGTTTCCCAGTTGACTGGTCCCCCTTGCTCAAGCCGGGCCCATCTGTGTGAAAGCTACTTGAGATATCTTAAAGGAGAATCTCGGCAGAGTTGCGGAGTCCTTCATTGTCACAATTAGAAATTCTTGTCCAATTCCCTGAGGAGCGGGAGCTGGCTGATCTCAGCCTGGCTGGAAGGTGCTCTCGAGGAGAGAGTCTAGGCCTTGAAAAGGCTGTGAGAGGATGAGCCTGCTCTGCTTGTACATCTCTGTACATCCCACCTTCATTCACGTTCGAGTCCTGTGGACTCTTTCTTGGATCTTTCACTGACACGTGCCTCTGGTCTGCTGAGATCTTCATTGCCACGGCGTCAGCAAAAGTCTCTCCAAAGCCCAGCACAGTCATTTCATTTAGTGGTAGCACATGCACGCCTTCAGCTGCGCTGGCCTCAGTCTGGCTGGGAAGGGAGGGCTAGTGGCTGCCCAGCACCTCCTTTGGCATGTGACCTTCCAGCCAGGATAAAGCTACCGTCCATTTGGCCAGGTGATACGGATACTTCTGTTTATCGCTCAGAAAGTCGGAGCACTGACCCTGCTGTGTTCTTCCATGATCCACACAGCCCTGAGGCACGGCACCCTGGGACCTGCAGTTCCCCAGAGCCTGCTCTCTCACACGCGTTAAGGAAGAGTACGGCTGAAGCCTTCTCTGAGTTTTGCCAGATAGGTGCAGCTCCCGCAATGAGGCTGGGTGGGACAGAGTTTGCATATTCTGGGTTAGCAGGCTCGATCTAAACTAATTAGCAGTGTTTTTGATGGCATCTATCCAAACTAAACCCTTGGCTGCTCCTCACTATGCCCATCACAGTTGGATCTGGACAAGAGGACACTTTTTCCTATTACCATGCGTGGCTGTCTTTAGTAATCTGAAATCTGTCCTGAAATTAACAATACCTGTTGGTGTCAGGAGAGAACAGAGCCAACCCAAGACACACAGCAGTCTTCCTGCTTGTCCTATAGTCTCTGTTGTGGATATAGCCAGCTACAAAGCCATGTCATTACCTTTGTTTGCTTTACCCTTTCCTCTGCCTCTTGCTGCCGCCTTTGAGTAAAATAGCAATCTCCAGCTCTGTGACAGCTCTGGGTGCTCTCCCTCTTTGAGGGTGTCTGGTCCTTGGTGCCCTCTTTGATAATAACCATAGTTATTCCCAATCTCATAGGCTACCTCCCTTCTCTCCATTGTCTGCGTCTGGAGATGTTGGACTGGTATATGAATGATTGGTGAAGCTGAAAGGGGGTTGCTTTAATGAGACGGTTTTGCCAGTATTTAGTTGTGCTGGAGGATAAGACCCAGGAGCCCAGAGAGGGGTATGTGCCCCATTATTTCTGGATTCCCAGGGAGGATGTGAGTTTCATTCTCTGCTTATCACCCATGTTTTTCCCATACTGTGCAGTAGGTCTCTTGCCTCTTGGGAGAGAACGGGCTCTTGGGGACCTGAACTCCTGCATCTCTGGGAGAGCAGTGTTGCCTTCATCCTCACTTCCAAGCAGCGAGGTCCTCTGGCAAGCCTGCTTTGTGGTGTCTAAAAGAAGAACCAGAAATCTGCAATTATTCCTGCCAATGTTGGTGACCGTGTTAAGGCTCTGATACTCAGCCCCTTGCACTCATTACTCATCTCTCACCCCTTAGCCACTGCTAGGGAGATTTTTTGGTTTCAGAATAAAACCAGAGGCACATCTCCGCCTCTTCCCTCCAGGTAGGTTTGTCCTACAATGGGAAGACTGTTGACTGACCAAGAGATCCTTGTTGTAAGCGTGGGTGGGATGCTGCTAAAAGATAGTGTGTGGAACTACTGCATAAATGCATCTTCTTGACTCTCTTCACTCCCACCTCTGCCTTTGTTAATGCACAGTTGTGAAAGAAATTTGAAGCACGTGGCAGAGTTGCAGACAGCTCTACCTGCAGCTGTCCATCCAGCCCTGCTTCTCTTCCAGGGTTACATGGTGGTTCTAGTTTTGATGGTTACAACAGTATATATGATTTGAGTGCCTCTTGCTGAATCCCGGCTCTGCTGTGCTGTCGTAGTGCATTGGCAGCCAGAACTCTGAATCCCTTCACTTTTCTGCGGTTACGTTCTCACCCTTACCGTAAGGCTATCATGTTCATATCCTGTGTTTGCCTATGTTGTTTAGAGAAAGCAAGACAAAGAACAGCTGTTAAATGAGCAGGCACTCTCTGGGGTTAATGCTCAGGACTCCAAACTCTTTACCCTCCGTGCTGTAGGATAGGACAAAATCTGGTTTTCCAGTGCTTTTTAGATAAATATGTAACCCAGTTCCATCTGCTGACTCAGCTCCTTCTGAAGAACGGTTATGCTCAGCACAGATGGGAGGTGTTTTCTGTTGCTTGATTCAAGTGCAGAAATGCTTCTAGGCAACTTGGAAATGGCTGGGTAGATTTTACCAAGCTACCCCGCCAAGTCGGCTTCCGGTATGGGAACAAGTGGGGAAAACTTCAGCCGAGACATCCCAGGGAGGGCCTCAACACTGGGATTTGACATGAGGGTGCCTTCTCCACCTTACCTGCACATGCAGTGTCTGCCCTTTCAGCAGAGCCTCGGATGGTGGTGTGTCAGGCTGTCGCTCCAGGCAGTGGGAGGACAGGACAAGTGGGAAGGAAGTGAAGGGAGAGAAACCTTGTGTCAGGCAGAATGTAGGCAGCAGGGACTCCCCGCCACTTCCAGCATGCTCTGTGGGCATCTAGTTTTTAAATTGAGTGGCTGAGGGTTGATGTTGGAGAGTGAAGGGCACTGGCATGTTGGAGATTGCTGCAGCTCACTGTCTCCCTCCCCAGCTTGGTAGGAAGTGTGGGTCTGTTCAGCTGGAGCCTACTTCACTCCCCAGCCTCACCCCAACCCTCTGACAGCCAGCGTAATGTTGACAGAGTGATACTGTGCTCAGATAAAACAAATATATCTTCCTGTAGGAACAGGAACCTGCAGGCTCCAGCATCCGGGGTCCTCTGGCCAACTCCTCCCTCAGTCCTAGCGCTGGAGAAAGAAAGGACTGCATGCACCCCATGCTCCTCTAGGAGCTGGGCTCTTCCCTGAGCTCAGCTCTCACACTGGAATTCATTGGCATTCATGTCTCTACTCTAGGACCTGCGTGCTCTCTCCCACTCTCTCTCATCCATACCCTGTTGCTCTTGGTATTTCAATATGCTGCTTTCAATGCTTTTCTGCCCACCCAGATGCTTTTCCAGGCGGGGGGGACCCAGTCTGACTCTGCTGAGCTCTCTCCAGTTCATTTAAGTTACACAGTTCCGTCTGTTGTAATATAGTCACTTGAATGTATCTGTCTTTTCTTTCCTCTCCCTGAGCCAGAAGCCTCAATCTGCCAACAAATGGGATAATTTTTCAGCTGGTGTTTGGCAACCATCATTTTTCTCCCTGCCCAACCAATGCTTTGTTGTAGCAAATGGAAAAGTTAGTGATTTGACTTCTGAATAGGAGGATATGCCTCAAAGGAAACAGGTTCCCTGTAGCATCAGGAGCCCAGCTCTGCAGCAGCACTGGCCAGATTTACTGACTGTTACTGGAATGATTAGTGGAATGATTGTTTGTTGTTAACAGCCCATCTGTAGTGTTTAAACTTCATCGGGGAGCAGAATTTCACAGGCATTATCTGGCTGGAGGACAGCCTCATATGGTCCACAGAGGGGCTGTGAAATCCCAGAGGAAATTAAATACAACAGGGGGCCTTCCTGTTATGTTGATCCAACTGATCTTTTTTTCTCTGATAGAAATCAGCAGCTGGGTTGATGTTCTCTGGGGCATCAGAGTGCCTATTGCTGCTGGCAGAGAACATGAGAAAGTGTCTGTCACCAAGGACAGGTGCTGAAGACCGTGATTTTCTGCCATACTTGCATTTTGTCATCACAGGGATTTCTTGCCTTTTGCTCTATTCAGCTCATTGTCACAGTGAGATGATGCTAGGAAGCCGAAGATAGGTACCCACAGAGGAAGGGGGAGATATGAGAATATAGAAGAGTTTCATGAACATTTGTGGCGTAGATAAACAGGTGGAGAAGATGTACAACACCACGGCCCTTTCTGTCTTAATTCAAGGTGTTTTTATCAAACTGATGCAGGCAAGGGATAGGAACTGCTTTTTCCCATCCAAAAAGGGCTGTTGCTGAGGTTTGGCTCTCAGAGCAGGGGAGGGCTCTCAGATCCCTCTTGGAGTTGACACTAATGCTCTCTCTCCCTTTGCCTTTCCTCAGCATTTCTCAGAGAACCTGGATCACTTCTCCGACAACATGGAGGATTTCTCCAATGACCTCTTCAGCAGTTTCTTCGATGACCCAGTACTAGCTGAGAAGAACCCGCTGCTGGACATGGACCTGGATCCACCCACTCCAGGCATCCAGGCAGAGCACAGCTACTCCCTCAGTGGAGACTCTGCTCCCCAGAGTCCCCTCGTGCCTGTCAAGACTGAAGATAATGCTAACGGTGAGCATGAGATGTGCACACTGCACAGCGTTGGGCACATCTGTTAGCAGAGGCTCTGGCTGGCTTCCATATATAAGGACAAACTGTCTATTCCTTGGGCTTGCGCATGGCTAATCCAGGGGAGAATTTGATCTGCCATTGTCAAATACAGCCCACATTTTTTCCTTCAGTTTGTGCTCTGACAGTCACATTGCTCCTTTGCCGGACTAACTGTTATTTATGAGGATGATAATTGGTTGTGGTTCGGTGTACTGCCAGCTTCTGGCAAGCAATAGGCAATGTCTCTTTAGGACCCTACAAACCTGGGTGTGGATGCCGTAGATCCAGGTCTGTTTTGGCATCAGGCAGCAGGGTTTTGGCTTGTATATAGGAAGCATGAGTCTCTGGCTGCAACCAGTGCTGGTACATGTGGAAAGCTAAGTGGCTTCTTTACCAGCAGATCTTTTAGCAGGAGACAGAGAGGAACAGTCATTTCAAAACCTATTTTTAAAACAATTCATTTCAGGATAATTTATGATGGCTAGATATTTTTAGAGCTGTCCTTGCAGAGAGTCCTGTAATTTGTGGGAGTGTGTGGGTGTCCCAACAGCTGATGGACACCAGGCTGCCTGAAAAAGCAGTGGCACAGGCTCAGTATACACAGAAGAAAGCCATTCCTTTGAGCGAGAATGAGACCTGGGACAGAGGCTTCCCTCTCATGGCCAGGAATGATCCCAGCTCTCTGGTACAAACACCAAGGCAGGAGGAGAGGAGCTGGCCTCCGCTGCCTCTTTGATCCCTGCAAAGGGTGCAGCCATCAGTGCCACGTTCCTTAGGGGCTGCTCAGAGAGGTGCTGGGAGAGACGCTCATGGCAGGCCAAGCAAGCTCTGCCTTAGTATCAAAAAAGCTTTCCGTTTACATTTCTTTTTCCTTAGCTTTAACCCCAGTACAGTCTTGGAGGGCACTCAGCACAAACAGGCAACYGGGTGACTAACAAAAAACAAACCAGCATAAGCGCATAGACACATCTTTATTTTGCCCCTGCAAATGAATAGGAGGAGATGAAGGTTGGGAATGAGAGAAGCAAAAAGCATGAGTTTGTAGAGAGCAGTGAAATGAAGTCTGCCTGCATGAAGCTACCTCAGGGACTCCTCTCTGAGACACTTGTCACCACTTCTGCTCCTCTCCTCTGTCTGGATGTGCCCCTGCTTCAGCTGCAGTGTCTCCAACGCAAGACCRTGACTCTCCTGAATGGAGTGTGACACTGATCCTTGGGCAGATGCCAGCACAGAGTGTACAGCGCGTAACCCAGGAGAGCTTGAGATGGACCTGGCACTTGCTCTCTGAGAGCACAGATCAGCTCTATACAGGGAATAAGGCCTAGTATTAATGTGGCAGGAATAGGGGTATCTATGCACGCAGTCCTGCAGTGGGATAATTCAACCCATCTTTCCAGGGCTATCTTGGCTTGTAATTGGATGTGAGTCATACTCTAGTGTAGCCCTGAGTCAGGTCCAGTATTTGCAACGCCATGCAGTCCTTTTGGCACAGCTCCATCCAGTCTCAGTCCTTTTAGACATTCACTTCAAATTAATTACCCAGGAATGGCTTTTCTCTAACATTAAGCAAGCTCTGCTTGGTCTGCAGAGCTCCTCAGGAATGCCCGGGCTCTGTCTAGGCTTGGGGCTGGCTGAGGCTTGCTATTTATCAGCTTTCTCCCAGCCTTTTCTGCAGATCTCCAAAACACTTTCAAATCCTGCTGCTTCCCACATGGTTCCCACTAACACAGGTCAGCTAGGGCAAGCCACTGGGTGCATTGTGACCCTGCTTATCAGTGGAGTCTGCTTTCCTGCTGGTTTGTGCATACAGACTGGCTGCTTTGGTTCTCAGTACCAGCCCTCAGTTCTGCAGGGCGTGATTTGATGCCAGGAGTGGGGGGAGCCAGGGTTGTGCAGAACAGCAGGTACTGGACCAGCCTTGGGCTAGTGCCCGCACTCCTGTACAGGTCCTGCTTCCTCACTGCTCTTTGCCTCACCTCCTCAACCCAGGGCAGCTATGGATATCTTTCAGCCATACTTCTTCCCATTATGTACCGAGTATCTAGAGCAGAGGATAAGCTTCCTGGCATGCCTCACCCAGCAACATACAGTGAAATCTGCAGTGGTTACAGACTGGCCAGACCTCTGAAATGTTCTCTGAGGCAGCAGAACATAGATGTGTCCACACAAAATGCCTTCTCATCAGTCCCTCATTGACCCTTTGATGGCTTATGTGTTTCTGATTCTGTAACCCAATTGCTCCCCAGATAAATCTTCGAGGGTGGAAAAGAGAGCAGGGTCAGAATGTAGACAGGAAATGGGAGGACAGCGCGTACTTATTTGGGTGTCTGCTCCTTGGACTGTCTGGACTGACAGCACTGGGGGCTGCTCTCTCGCTGAGTCAAGTCTGAACGGGGAGAGCCCTTGGTGGTCTGCTCTCCCTTGTCTGGTAACTTACTTCAGCAGCAGCCCTCCCAGATAGAGGATGCCCCACGCCTCTGAGAAAAAGAGAAATGCAGACCTTTGCAACAGAAAGAGAGGATGAGGAAGATGAGGCTTAAAATCACAGTAAGGGAAATTCAGATTAGCCAGTAGGCAAAACCTTCCCATAGTGGGCATAGTGAAACCATAGAAGAGATTTAATGTGGAAAGCTGCAGATTCTTCATCACTTTGCAGAGGGGTAAGATCAAGTCAGACAACCATCTGTCAGGACTGACACAGGTTTAGTTGAATTTGCCTAGAGCAGTGGGATAGACTGGAAGACCTCTCAAAGTCCCTCATCTCCGTGACATGCTGTGGTCAGTCAGAAGAATTCAGTCCAAGTTTTCTGGCTGCAAACACTTGTGGCTGTGTAGTACCTTGCCTCCTTCCATCAGAAAGGCTTGTTTGCGTACCAGGGGTAACTGGGACTTCACTACCAGCTGTGGGTTTGATGTCCTTAGCAGGACAGAGAAAATGCAATTCAGTCTGTGTCTGCTCAGCAGCCTCTCCGTTGTCACGGCTGTGCAGTGCACCCCTGCCTGAGACGCTGCCTGACGACGTTGGCCCTGCTGCATTGTGGGAAGCTCTAGGAAGCGATCCAGCAGCACTGAAAGCAGTGCGCACAGCTGATATAGGCACACGGAGCAGGCACAGCAACTCGTGTCTGTGCTTGAAGATGTCCAGTCACACCAGGAGCTGGAAGGAACGAGCTTTTGCTAGAGAGACCTATCCAGGCAGCAAAGTAAGAGGTGCCAAACCAAAGACAGGAAGACAACATATTCCACTGGCAAGGGCAAAACTGTGTTAACTGATACAATTCTCGCCCAAGCTTTAACACCACTGTGTCCCCACAAAAGCCAGAGGCAGGATTCTGCCCTCTCCTCTCCTGAGGGCAACAGAGCCTGAGTTGGGCAAAGATGACGTTAGGCCACCTTTAAGTTTAGTTCAGATGGCAGCTCCCACATGAACAGCTGCTTGCTTGTACCCTTCTTTGTGCAGGCTTTTCTGGAGCTGAGAAGGAMCTTTCTCCCCCTCTCATCTTGCCAGGATATCTTCTAACTGAGACCTGCACTGCAGAGCTGCTTTGGGCAGCAGACAGTTAGGCAACACCCCTGGGTCTGTGAGTGCTGTATGCAGAGAGCAGTGTAGAGGGGTCAGGGAGTGAGCCCGACTGTGGCCTTGTGTTGAGCCAACTGGGGTACTATCTGGTGACACACGTAGCTGTAGTCTGTCCTCTGTCAAGACAAATGCATTTCTTGTTGTCAGATAAAAAGGGGAAGGGATGAGGATTAGGGAGGAGGATGCAGGCTCCAGGCCAGCTAGGAGTAGCTTTTTGGCAGGCCGAAGTGTTTGAAGAGCAATGAGGGGACYGAAACTTCAGAGCAGAGCCCAGGCAGCTCTCCTGCCTAGCAGGTTTTTTCCCCATCTGAGCTGCAACTTATCCAGCACTGCTTGAATCCCAGCTCCCGGGATCTCTGCTTCCAGTGACAAGCCAGGCTCACGCCACAGACATGCACAGGACAGAGCAGGCAGAGGGCGAGGGGAGCGTGCCCGCACAGTTCCATTCAGTTCTCTTCAGATACTTCCTTTCCCTTGCTGCTGCTTCAGTCCCTGCCAGCAATGGCAGTGGGGCACGGCTGTGGGCAGCAGTCCCCCTGAGCACCGCGGGGTGGAGGAGGGAGCCCCAGAGGTGAGACTGAGGGGAGCAGCCTCACAAGCAGGTGCGACATTGGACTTCCTTCCACAGAAATGGACCTTCCCCCTCTCCTGTCATGTAACAAAGCTCTGGTACTTGGCACAACATCGGCGGGAGGCCAAAGCAGCACGTACAGCCACCTGTCGGCCTTTCACTGTTATCGTGCTTGCCCTCTCACCAGCTCTCTAGCACAGAGATGGTGCTATTCTTGGTAACACACCTGGCAGCTCTGTGATGCTGGCCATGCTGCCTAAGGAGCAACAGCCCAGCATCCTCCTCTCACTGAGCTCTAAATATAAATAAGCTCCAGAGAACAAGACCGAGACATCACTGGGGGAGGAAACCCCGCAGCTGTCCTCCAGCGCTCGGGCTGCACAGTCAGAGCAGAGCAGAGACACGATCCCTCTAGCTCTGTCCTGTCTGCTCCCCGCACGCTGGGGGTTCGTTCCCTTTTATACTCTGTGTTGTGGGCCTGCACATGCTTGTGTGGTGACAGTGCTAAACTTGGAACGGCAGCCTCCCCAGACGGGGGGAAGCTGTCTGCATGGATTTTTTTTTTCTTGTCCTGTTCTTGCTGGAGTTTGACTCTCACGTTGTGCATGTTTCAGAGCTGGAGAATGGAGTGTGGTCGCTGGGGCCCAAGCTCTGCTCCATCATGGTGAAACAGGAACAGAACCTGGCTCTAGACCTGCCTGAGTCCCAGCTAGCTGCCAGCTCCATACCAGTGCTGAACCTCAACCCTCTGCAGAGACTGCCAGTCCCCAAGGAGGTGAGCCCATCTAAGATCCATCGGGAGCCCGGGCTTGCACACAGCAGCACTCCTGGTGATGCAGACCCAGCCATGTGACTGCAGAGTCCTGCTAGGTGATTTAGCCGCTGGACAGACAGGAGAAGGTGATACAAAGCCCAGATACAACAATTATTTGTCATTCTCTTGAAATGGCAGTCAGAGGAGCAGCACACCTGATGCTAGCTAGAACTGTGTTCTTGATTCCTGCAGTGAAGCTACAAGACAGCTTATCCTTCCAGAGAAAACGATGGAAGGAGGGTTTTCTCCAGCACAGGAGGCCTTACGATCTCGGTTAAATACAAGCGTGTTTCCTTGGCACAAAAACCAGAGGCTTTTAAGCTTGCACATGCTGGAGGCCTGTCCCCTCCAATCTGCCAGTATTTCTATAGCCACTCTTGGCTTATTTTAATTTTTCAGAGAACAGTGTCAATTAATGTGATGCCAGTGACCCCACTACTCGTGACTATAGACCCCTGCTCTGCCACTGTCTTTTTCATGGCCTTGGGCCTCTCACTTTTCTCAGCTGCTCACTGGAAATGGAGGTCCCACTCCAGGTCCTGCTTGCTTTTTCCTATGAAGCAGTAGGAATTATTATTTCTAAGAAACAAGGGGCCAAGTATTTTGGTCATATCTAAGTTCTTAAGAAGTCTGTCTGAAGGAGGCTCACTTATGCCACTGGTATGTGGGTGTAAGTTGGGGGCTCAGTTCGGCTGGCCTTGAGTCCAGCCGTGTTGGATGGGAAGGTTTGACCAGTCTCATACAGACCTTGGCTGTCTTGTAGCAGCTCAGTAGATAACAGTAGATCATCTCTGGGGTTCACTTCCTTTTTTCACTCATGCTGAGCATCTTCCCATTTAAACAACCATCCAAAACAAATGGGTACTTCCAGCCAAAACTGCACAAACTTACTCCATTATTTACACAGCTTGAACTTGCTGTGCCGTCGAAGCTCTGCTGTGTGTGCTCAGCAGCCATACCGTGGTGCTCTCTCAGCTGTGTTTACAGTCTGGAGGAGTTTGCAATGTGTCTGTTTAGTGTAAAAATTCCCCCAGCCTATGGTGGGCTGGGGGCTGGCGAGCCAGGGAGCTGAGGGGCAGCATAGCCCAGATGGGAATAAATCCACTCTTTATTTAACTCAGTCCCCTCCGATTGGAAACAGCTGCCCAGTGGCCCTGGTGAAAATCATGTGAGCAGGACAGGGGGGTTGTTCTGTTTCTGTTTCTGTACAACCTCTATACTCCCATTTCTAATGAAGGCAGATCAAAGAGGGACTTCCCATGGTAATGCAGAGGTTGGTTTAAATTGTACTGTCTGGGTCTAGCAAGGGAAGAATTGCCAAGGATAAAAGTCATCTCCCTTTCGGAGGTACTCAGTGCATGGCTTGGCAGCATACCCGTCTGCCACTGCCTCTTTGTCTGCAAGCATGTGTTTGCACTCTGTGTGCCCAGCAACACAGACTTCAGGGGGCTTATGTTTGGACCCCTGGTTTCTGTTATGTGTGGTGAGAGGCTGCTTTGGGGCAGAGCTGTGAGATGGGGCAGTACAGAGAGCAGGGGAGCAGCGGCTATGAACAGAACTGGTGGGAGCCCTCTGGGCAGGGGAGGTGGCAGCGCCCAAGAGCTCTTTCTGCTTCTCTTCCACAGACTCCCATAGAAATGACTCCAGCACCTGTGATCAAAGCTGAACCCAAAGAGGTGAACCAGTTTCTAAATGTACCTTCAGGTAAGAAGATAGAATTTGCTGGTCAACTTACATCCCTCTATATTAGTCAGATATAGATCATTACTATACAGGGAGGAAAGACAACACCTGAGAGCAGAGCCATGCATACAAGGTAATACTGGGGCATAGACCAATACAGGAGTCAGTGCTACACTGTTCCAACTCAGATCATTGTCTGGACCAGCAGCCACGCACAGAATTGTTCAGACAGGGAGTCCCAGGCAAAACAGGCTACCTCAGGGTTGGAAATATGCAAGAGTGCCTTTAAAATCCTCAGAGGGACTGTAGTGTTATCCAAAAACAACCATCTGAAAGTCAGGAAATTCAGGATCCAGTTTAATTTGAAAGAAAMCCAAGCATCTGAAAATCTGCCGATGCACAAATGAAAGCACTATAGGAACTCCCACTGCCGCAGAGAGACATTCCTTAGGCATATTCCCACCTCCATTAAGGCTGCCAGGGCTCTCCAGTACAAAGTGGGGACAGTTTTCAAGTGCTTGGCAACCAGCTGAGTGTCCGGAGCCCCTTTGGATCAAGTGTGCTGGCAAGTGTGTGAGCCCTGTGGTGCTTTTGGAAGAGCTCTTCTCTTACAGAGCTTCCTGTACTTGTGAACAGGCTCTGGAGCAAAACATCACAGGCTTTGTACTCCATTTTGGTTGACACCGGCGTACCTTATTGCTTTGTAAATACCTTCAGTGTCTTGGCAAAGCCCCTGCCAGCTCTCTGACTCCTGCAGTTCCTAATTTAGCACATTTGAGGTCAGCCTCATCTCTGTCTTGGGCAGTGCTCAGTCCAGCCTTGTTCTCAGACCCACCCTATCTTGTGAGACTCATCACCCTCTCGCTTCAATCCTATGTTATGGCAGTGCCTTTTCCTGTTGCTACTCAGGGCCCTATGCCTGTACCAACAGGCTAACATGACAGCCATTGACTTGATCTCCTTGTTTCTCAGTAGATGACCTGGTGCAGATGCCTCCAACTCCACCCAGCAGCCACGGCAGTGACAGCGATGGATCCCAGAGCCCCCGGTCCCTGCCTCCCTCCAGCCCAGCCCGACCTGCTGCTCGCTCTTCTACTGCCATCTCCTCCTCACCTCTCCTCACAGCACCACACGTAAGGAGGCAGCAGGATGTCACTGGGACACAGGGCTCCTTGGTGCTCACAGGGGGCTGAATCCTTTCCGAGGCTCATGTGGGGGATCCTGCCCTTGTTAAGGTCTCCAGACTGAAATGCTCTGGCAAGGCAATGTGATGTCCTAGCACAGGGGTGTGGGGACAGGATGGTGCTTACAGGAGTGAGGAGAGGCGCAATGAGTCTTGCACAATGCCTACCAGCAGCTATTTTGTTTTAGCAAGTGCTGTCTTTCACCCCATCCTTTGGGAAGTGGCCAAAGTGCACTGGAGGACTTTCTGAGAAGGTTAATGGAAGAGAAAGGAATGACCGAGAATTCCCATAACAAGACTGTTTTTTAACCATCGCCCAAAAGTTCTTTGGCGGGGTCCTGCAGTGCAAGTGTGTAGCCAGCCTCACCATGAAGGAGCAGATGCCCTCCCAAGTAAAAGAGGAAGGCAGCTGCTGAGCTGTGCCCACAGGATCAGGCTGAGAGCAGGAAAGAGCACTGCCCTGCACCTATTTGTACTGAGCCCCTAGCTGCTCTGGAAGGCTTTAAGGAGGATCGCTGGGATAAAACTTGTTGCTGACGCTGACAGCTGCTCTCTGTGTGTTTCAGAAGTTACAAGGGACCTCTGGCCCGCTGCTCTTGACTGAAGAGGAGAAACGCACCTTGATTGCCGAGGGCTACCCCATTCCTACCAAGCTGCCCCTCACCAAAGCAGAGGAGAAAGCACTGAAGAGGGTCAGGAGGAAAATCAAGAACAAGGTGACTGTTTGCAAAAAATGTAACCGTGCAGTTCCCATGATTCCAGAGCATCCTCAGCTGGCCAATGCTATAGTTAACCTCGCCTCCTCAGCTGCAGTGCAGCTCAGAAAAGGTGGGATCGTGCCTTTGGTGCACTGGCACGAGCCTCCCAGCCCACAGAAATGGTGCCATGGGGCATCTCTGCATGAATGCTGTGCATGCAGTCATATCTGGGGAGTGTGGCTCCCTGGAGCCCAGCTCCTGGGAGTGTGTGGCCTGGGATGGGGCCCACAAGCTAAGGCATCATGGATCAGACAAATCGGCCTGGTCAGGCCTTGCTGTGGGGGCAGGGAAACAAGAGGCATTGTATGGTGCAGGACGGGTGATGCACAGAGCTCATTAGCCAGGCAGAGGCTGTGGGACTTTAAACTGTGATTAGAAAGCATCCCGTGGGAGAAATAATGAGACCCTGAATTAGTCACCCAGTGACTCAGAAGTGGTCTGGGGCAGAATCTGCCCAGATGGCCACAGCACGTACCCATGTGAGTCAGAGGAGTTCAAAGCAACCCTAAAGATGCTCTCAGCAGCGAGGGGGTCAGGCATACTGCAACAAATGGTTGTGGCCTACAGGACAAAGAAGGCTGCATACCTACAGCATCCATCCCTCCCAGTTTTGGCCTGGAGACCAGTAGGAATGGCAGACTGGAAGGCGACTTACCCATTTACCTTTAGGGTGCTGTGTGTGCAGGGAACAGACAAGATAAGGGACCCACAAAGAAATGTCTAGAGGCTTATGATACTGACTCCTCTCTGATGGCTGCCCCCTCACAGATCTCTGCTCAGGAGAGTCGCAGGAAGAAGAAAGAATATGTGGAGTGTCTAGAGAAAAAGTAAGTTTCTTCTTCTCAGTCTTACCTTTGAAAAAGGAGCCCTGTCCATGCACAGCCTCCCTTTCTAGTGCTTTTGTCTCTGAATTGCTCCAAGACTATGATTCCTTGCAAGGCTGGCTGCACAGAAGTTTGGTTTGGGATCGTGCCCCTACTCCCCTCCCTCCTAGAAATCCTCTTGCAGGATAAAGATTGCTCTAGAAACCTTGTGTTTCCAACTGCTTCGTTTGGCTGGTCCCCTGCAGAACACAGGCCATTTTGGCTGCCAACAAGGTGGGATTTTGGGTAAGAGTCATGTTTCCCCACTAGAAGTTGCTTCTATTTTGTCTGTCCCATAAGCAGCAGGCCCTCTGACGGCACTGACCACGGGTTTTCCCACTCTCTTCCCATGAGGGTGGACACACAAGCATTTGATAGTAAGAATAACCTTGCACTACAGTTATTCCCCACACTCCCTCCCCTTTCACCATTCCCTGCATGAGCTTTGTTTTTCTCCTTGCAGCCCTGAGGTCCTGCATGTATGGCGGGCATAAGCCTAAGGTGACATCACATGACACTGACAGGGTAGAAGATAACTCTTGAGGGCCTGATCCTGTGATCCCCTCTGTACTAGCAGCCCCTGATGGCATTCCCAGGCAAAGAAGAATGCCGAGATCCAGATGCAAATTCACATCTTCTTCCCTGTTATTAACACCACCTGAGATCAGCAAAATGGAAAAAACCAACCCCCAAACCCAACCTTAATTAACTCTTCTCCCTGATGCTATTTGTTTATGTTCTCTAAGTGCATAGAAATGCTGAATGAAAACAGATGACTCAAGGTACCTTCAAGTTCTCATGCCCTTCCATAAGCAGCACCTCGGCGTGCACGTGTGTGTCCAGGCATCAGAGCACATCACTTCCCGCTAATGTCCCACACTGACACCCAGATCCTTCAAGCCGGGGCTGGGGAGTTGGCTGGCCTCGCTCAAGTGGCTGGTCCAGGGCTTTCTGTGCTGGGGCCTCTTCCCCAGACAYGGCTGTGGTGCCTGTATGTACTCAGTGGTTTGTTACGCTAGTGCATTGCTGTGACAGATGGCTTTCAAACAATGCCAGGTTTAAATGTGAACCAAAAGCAGCATTCAGGGAATTTTCTTAATGCAACAAGTCTTTGGTCAGCTTGGCTTTCTGTAAGAGCTGGTTTGTCAAAACCTGTACTTGGGCCATTCACCATTCAGTTTGACACCTTTGCTGCAAGCCCAGCTTTTACACGGAACACCTGGTTCAGAGGCTGTGCTGGAAACCTCCAGCAGGATCAGGCTGTGTCCCTGGCCTGCCTTCCTCCGGGCCTGGAGACATTCCCCTTCCCCCGTCCCAAGTGCAGTCTAACCACTTTCCCTTCTGAAGCAGTGGGAGGGAGCCTGCAGGTTCTCTGCTGCCCTCAAGTGCCTGCAGTCGGAGCTGGCCCAGCATTTGCACAGAACTGCCTGGTTTTGATACTCAAGGCGTGCAGCCAGGGCAGGTTCTCAGTCTGAATAGGGGAGGTTTGAATTTGTCCCCCTGTTCCTTTTCCATGCTCCTTAGCGGGGTTTGGAAGCGATGGAAATGCCTGCATAACTTCGGGTCTGTCCTGACTTGACCTGCCTGTAAGCGGGTACTAGTGGCTCTCCCAGCCCTCCAGAAAGCCTGAACTGGGAAATGTCACACGTAACTGTCCACCTGCAATCTCATCCCTGGTCTGTTGGGGCTGGCTGCAGCCAGATGGGCGAGGAACATCTGGCTCCAGGACCATATCTGCAGGTGATGGATGGGGCCACTGAGCCTCCACACCCCGAGAGAGGCAAGGACTATATTTGCTTTATCTGTCTGGCCTTTGTAACTAACCGGCTATGGGTTTTATTCCCGCAGGGTTGAGACATACACAACAGAAAACAATGAACTCTGGAAAAAAGTGGAGACCTTAGAAAACGCAAACAGGTAAGAGGGGCTAGACCTGACCCTCTGTGGGTAGGGTGGGGTGGGCAGGAAGGGAAGCCAGGGGAGTGCTGGGGCAGGGGGTGAGAAGAGAAAGGCATGCTCCCCCAGCTCCTGGCGGGATGGGCACTGCTCAGCGAGGCGCTGGTTTTCAGCCCGTGGCAGCAGCGAGGCAGCTGGGTTTGGTTAGCGAGCCTGGAATGTTTGTTTTGGGACGGCCAGGCTGCGCCGCAGCGAGGGGAGGGAGGGAAGGCGCGTTTCTCACATCTCTTCCTCCTTCTCCCTGCAGCCTTTCTGGCTCATTCTGCCCTCCCCATTGCCCTCCAGGCCTCTGGCTSTCTCCAGGGCAGCTGCACTGAGGGAGGCCCCTCACACCAGCCTCTCAGCCCCACTGTTTCTGCTTTGGGCTCTTTGGAGGAATACAAGGCCCTGGGCATAATGTGGCTGTTTCAGGTTTCTCTTGAGAAAGAGCTGAACAGACTTGGTGAATACAGGGAAAGCCCGTTCCTCTAATAAAGGTAGAGATCCCAGCTCCCACCAAATCCRGGGCAACTCCCTGTGCATGTGGTACCCCAGCCCTTTGCCCTGCCTCTTCCCCTTGCAAAGCAAGCCTGAAGGATCTCCCTCCCATCTGCTGCTGCTGCTGCTCACCTGAAAGAAACAAGGTGCTCCCACAACCCTAAGCAGGCCCCTGGCTCCCTCGCCCAAGAATCTGGTGAGCGCTTGTGCTCCTAATACGCAGAGCTGGCCAACTGATCACCAGGGGAATTTGCTTCCTTGGAAGCAAATAATGAAGACTCCCATCCCTGCAGTGGGGATGGGCAGCAGGAGCTGGAGGAGGGCCCAGCTCTGCTCCCTCTTACTGGGTGCAGTAGGTGTGAGCAAGGGCAGGGTCAGCTGCAGGGCTGTTGAGGGGGAAGCTCATTTCTATAGCCCTGTTTCTATCACCCCCAGCTCGAATTGAAGGGGAGAACTGCAGCCAGAGAGCCAGTTGCCCCACCCACCCTTCTGCTACCACTACAGCTCGTGGAATACTCCTTGAGGCTCTGCTGCACTCCTTCCTCCCATCCATGACATGAGTGCTGTGGCCCCGGCTTCCAGGCCAGCCACTGGTGCCGGGACCAGGGACTGTCAGGCATGGTCTGGCTGAGGTGTGTGAGTGGCCAGAGCCTCCCATCTGCTGAAGACACGGCTGCCCAGCTGTTCTCATCCACGGGCACAGCCTGCTGCCCGGCCTCACTGGGAGTGCAGGCAGCCCCTGCTGCTGAAAAAGCATGAGCCCCACCCTGCAAAATCAGGAGATTGGCCTAAAAGCCAGGAGATTTTTTTTTTCAAAATACACATTGTGTTCTTTCTAATTGGGTTTGGTTTTTGAGCACTGCCAGTGGGACGCTCTGTGCTTCTCTCCACGTGTACAAGGAGCAGAACAGGATTTGGAAAGAGATAAAGCTGGGATTCTCCTGCAATCTCCTGGCTCCAGGACCTGGCATTTTATAAAAGCTCAAACATATTTGTGTAAAACAGTCAGTGCTCCCAGGGGGAAACACTCAGTAGTCTGCATTTCAGTAATTTGCTGCCCTTGGGAACTGTGTGCTCTGTAGTCTCCCTCATCGCAGATTTCTTCACCAGCCCAGTGAAGGGTTCGGTGGCTCTTAGTAACACACCTACCACTGTTCTGTGCTTATGTATGCCGATGCCCGTGTTCAGTTAAATGGGGCAGAGAGACCTTAGCACGTGTTCCAGCTGGGGCAGCCAGAGAATGAATTAATTGCTGAACTCAAGGTTTGGCTTTGCCCACATCCCTCTGCAGAGTTTGCCAAGACTGAAGAAGCTGGAGGGGATCAAAACTGTTTTTTGTTTCTCTCTCCACCATATGGTTTGGGGCACAGGTCGAGCTGCAGAGTGTGTGTCTGAGTGAAGTGGGAGCAGGCAGGCCTGTGCTCAATGTCTGACCTGACTACAAAGTTCAGCCCCCGTCCCAGAGCTTGGTTTTCATGGTAGCCTGCCTCTCCATTGCTTTGGGAGATGACTGGCTGGGCTTTGAGGCACCCAGGACTCCTAAATGAGTGAGACATTCCTAATGGTGGGTAGTTGCAGTGAAGGTTGTGGTGGATCTACTGGAGAGTAGACTGAGGGAAGGTGCTGCAGGGGCAGCGTAATGGCACTTTGGGGCCGTACCTCCCACAGTTCCTGCACACTTTATATCTCAAACTCACCCTTTTTTGTTTCATGCTTCCCAAGCCTGTTTGGTCAGAGAACTTGGGCAAGATACAGCAAGGGGGAGATATTTGTTTTCACAAGAAGGGAAAATCAGGGTAAAATATGAAAGGGGTAGTGGTATTCTTGCATCACTTACTGGCTGTTACCTCCTTATCAAGTTTTGATTTCGGTTGTTTTCTATCCTAGGACTTTGCTCCAGCAGTTACAGAAGCTGCAGGCTCTGGTAGCTGGGAAAGTCTCCAGACCTTACAAAATGGCTTCCACGCAGACTGGGACCTGCCTAATGGTATGAGCTTCATTTCCATCTTCCTTATTGGCCATGCTTCCCCAGACAGCTTTGTCAATTGCCTGCTTCTGGCCTCTCCCCTGCTGCCTGTCTGTATTGCCAGTTACATCTGCTATCTCCTTTTGTGTTGGAGTCACCAGAACTGGGCCCTGTGTCATACATACATCAGTAGTGTCAGTTGTTCATGCAACAGCATTAGAATAATTCCTGCATTTTCACTGTCTTGTTCTTTGGGCAAAACAGCACTTTGCTTTTCACTAGCTATCGGACATTCAGCAAAAATCTTCAATGAGCTTCCATCGTAATGGGTAGAGTTTTCTTTTGCTGCGTGGGTAATGCTTAATGTTTAACTCTGCAGGGCAGACAAACAGTTCAAGAATTCCTCCCAGTGGGCATTACCTTGTGTTTATCAGCAAGAAATGCATGCATTCTTGCTACAGGCAAGCACATCAGGCTTTGTTAAGTCCAGCTGGAATTCTCTTCATTTGCCCTTTTGACTAACCAAAATGATTCGGGGTTGTCTGTTGGTTTTAGTAATCCCTGTTTGCCTCTCATTTCTCATAGTGGAGGATCATGGTTAAGCAATATTGGCTTCACTGTGGAGCTTTGGGGCATGCCAGTGTGTAGCCATAAATAGAGTCAGTTGCTTATTCTTCATCTCATTTTTTGCTGGGGGGAAAGTTTCTGATCCATGACAAAAATAAAACCTTCAACCCTGTGATGTCTTTGCAGGATTGTCGTAGTAGCTGCTTGAGACAAATTTGTCATAGTTACCTATATCTAGTTATCACTTCTGTACTGTTAACAGTCATGAAATACAAACAGATGATGAGGTGCTTGCCCCACTTTCTCAGCACCCTCAGTGTGCTGAGGGGTTGTTTTTCGCTCTTGGTTCAATCAGTTTCCTTGGTTCCAGAGCCCCTGCTCTGTAATTTCCAGCACTTTCTCCTTTCAAAATCTGCTCAAACTTTTGCTACTCTTTGCTGCCCCCATGTCAGACCAGATTTTAATGACTGACTGTCTTTTCTGTTGGCTGCTCTGTGGCTTCATTCCCAAGTTCTTTCCACATTTTCGGGTGTGACCCAGCTGGGCCCAGTGACTCATTGCTCCTTAATGCAGTGGCTCATCAGAGCACCCCTGGCTCCAGCAATTCTTCATCGCTACTACCTGGAATGAGCAAGTCCAGGAGCAGTGCCTTCCAGACATCCCCTGTGCTATAGGCTGATAAAATACCTAATTTAGCTTCCCAACAATGTCTTATCTCTCCTTGCTGCTCCCTTCATTCCATGGCATCCCAGCCCACACACCAACTCTCTCAGGCTTCCTAGCTTTGAAGCATTTCAAGAATTTGTAATTTGCTTTTCTGTCTTTGGCCAGTTCCTCTCATAGGCCTCCAAGTTCCCATTTTCCATTTTCAAATACAGCACTCCTTATCACGACAGATATGTAGAATCATCACGCCTTGCAGCATGGGAGTGGAGCAGAGTACCCTTCTTTTTCAGCCCGGTGTCATTCCTGCTGGATATTTGTCCAGCCAGTTCTTGGAGGCCTCTAGTGATGAGCAGTCCTCAGCCTCCTCAGGCAAACCATTCCAGTGCTTTGTTATCTTTCACAGATAAAGCTTTCTTGCTATCTCATCTCAATCTTCCTTGCAACAGCTTAAGCCTATTACAACTTCTTCTGCCCACTGTAAGCAAGATTGGTTTACCCCCCACTTTGTGCAGCTGCATTTTACATATTTGAAAACTATTGTTTTGGAGCAACTCACTTCAGTCTGCTCTGCTAAATCACCATGATTTCTTCAGTCTTCCCTTGTAGGCTGGGTTACGGAATCACTGCTTGTTCCCAGAGCTCTCTTCCAGACTTTCTCCAATTGCCCCACATCTTTTTGGAAGTACGGGGCCCAAAGCTGGACACGGTATTCCACCTGAAGGCCGGTGCAGAGCCAGCCAGCCAGCCAGAAAGCCTATTCATACTGCCTGGACTGAAATTTGCCCTTTGCAAAGTGACACCGACTCGTGCACACCTTGTGCTCCATTTTAACTCCCAGATCCTCTTCTCTAGAACAGCTGCCTGGCCATGTAGTCGCTGRCATGTTTCCTCTGTTAGTCAGTCCTGCCACCTCACAGGTCTCAGCAGGTCTCGGCATTTGTCTGTATTGATCTGCCTGGTGTTCTGTTGGACCACTTCTCCCCATGGTCAAGATCATTCTGAATTTGAATCCTGACCAAAAGCCAGTCTGTGTGTAGTCTCTCCCATCTGCATATTTGATACAGTCCATCATCCAAGTCAAGCTTAAAAATGTTGAATCTTGCCAGAGCCATAATGGATCTCTCTGCTACTCCATCTGCTACTTCCTCCCAGTTTGACAGTGAACCATTTGATAACTACGCTCTCAGGACGTCTTTTTTTGATTCATTTTGCCTCCACCTTTCCAACTGGTTTTGCAGTAGTTTCCCTCTAGCTTAGTTTCCCTCGCTTTTTAAGAGGTCAAAATGGTGAGATGGTCAAAAGCTGCAAAATGAATGGTACTCAGAGTCAAACCAAGAGTAATTGTTATTAAGTGTTACAGAGTTTGAACTGGAACCGAATCAGAGCATGAGAGTTAAACTGAAACAAAACAGAGTAAAAACAACGCTGGTTTGCAAAGCCCCAGTTGAAAGCCATGTTAAAGCAAGATGTTAAGTATACTGCTCTTTCCCAGCCCATAAAGCCTGTTTTGTTTTAGAAGAGAAGAACAGGCTTCACAGGGCTGGCTCCCCTTTCTGGAAGTTGTGTGTTTGGCTGTGATAATTCCAAGCAATGTCTATTCAGAATTTATTTTTTCCCCTGCTTTTGTGGAATAAGGGTTCTAAATGCCTTGTGTGCCTGATATGATATGCTTAGACAGCATCTATGCTGTCCACATTTAATTTCCTTACTTTAAAACCAGCCATGAAGAGTCTGGACAATTAAAATCCCTCTTTACATAGCGTAGTATCCCTGTGCTATTATTTGATCTTCCACATCTCCTGGAATCCACTGGTGGTCAAAATTACCTTGATGTACCAGCTTCTGTGCGTTACTTAGGCATGGCTATTCTGAAATAGGTGGCTATTCTGAAAAGCAGTCAAGCAATTGCTGGCTGTCCCCACAGGTGTCCCCACAGGACAAACTTAGCTAGTTTATACATAGGTAGTAGAAATCACCAACAGATGCATTGCCTCTTTGACATGCTCAGTCTGAGAACTGAGCTGGCGGCAGCTAGTTATATACCACCCATAGCACTTGAGTATTCAGGTAATAAGGATTTGGCTCTGTATCATTTCCCATGTCCCCTCCTGCTCTGTAGTGGTAGTTCCCTAAACTCTGTAGAGTCCCTGACGGTCAGCACTGGCATCTCACTCTGAAGCTTTACTATTATGGCAGAATTTACAGACAGGTGCAGACCTACCAGAGGGGAAYTTCCAGGGAGCTTTCATCTGCCTCTCTCCTTTTATCACTGCCCAGTAGCTCTGACTGGTCTGCCTGACAGCAGAAGGCACGGACATATGGTTCTGCATACGTGCATGTCAAGCATAAATTTAACCCTTTCCTTGGACTCTCCATCTTTGCTATCAGGTATTAGGCRGCTGCAGTTCTGCTGTCATTTCTGTCCTCGCATGGACAGTAGCTTCACTTTGCTATGTGCTGTGGTACCTCACAGATTTCTCCCAGTGAGCTTGTTTTCGTACAGCCCACTACAGCTCCTACTGAGCCAATGGTCAGGTTCCCTTTGGTCAAGGCACAGTTCATCCCTTCTGTTGAGTCTCCCTCTTTCTCAACTTGTTCCCCAGCTATGCCTTCCACCATCTCTCATCAACTAGACGGGCAAGTTCTCACCATTGAACCAGAAATACTTCAAATAAAGCAACATGAGGAACTTCCCTTCTTACATTTGCAGCGGAGATTAGCAGAGCAAGCCCTTTCCCTCCCTGGGAGACCACAGTGACCCAGTTGTCAGCCTGACCACATGTTCTCAGACAGCCTCATGTTTGTGTGCTGCGGGGGGAGTGTTTCCTCATGGCTAGCAGCACTAACTCTGTGCTGATCTCCTCTCTAGGTGCTGGCACTCTGCTTCGTTCTGATCCTGGGATCCCTGATGCCCTGTCTCCCTGAGTTCTCTTCAGCATCACAGACAGTGAAAGCAACACCAGCACCAGACATTTACACAACTAGTAAGAGTGAGTCTAACGTAGTTCCTCCATTTCACCCTGTCAAACCATTTCCAGCTCTTCTCTCGACACTCCCAGTTCAGGGGTAGCGTCCTCCCCTCAGTGCCTACACCATATGCTGGGGCTCTGGCAAGGGGAGATTCCTGGCCTGTCAGTGGTACAAACTCTGATAACAGTACCTTGTTTGGGCCTGTTGTCATTCTCTGCTAACCATTGTCCCAAAACATGACAAGTGTCAAAGGAAGAAACGTGAGGGAGAAGTCCCAGGGCAGATTCTGAAGAGGCTGTGTGTCCAGGGGGGCATTTGCCTCCTGAAGCAGGGGGGAGGWGGGTATCCTGCAGAGCAGGTCTCCTGCACAGTTACACATGGACAAGGCCATAGCTGGGTGAGCATGTGCTGAAACCACCACTGTGACCCACACCCCTTGCAAGAGACCTTGTCCTCATTGTTAACCAATGCTCTCCTTTTTTCCAGTTCAGTCACGGAGCCTCCTTTTCTATGATGAGGGTGCTGGCTCCTTAGAAGAGAGCTATAGCTCCTTCCTAACCATGGACCATCCCGAGGGGTGGGAGGCTGAAAAAGGGCAGTCGGAGGAGGGAAGGCCTCATCTGGCCAGGACACATGAGACGGCCAAATATCTGAGCAAATCCCAGCTGGAGGGTCCTGATCAAAACCGAACTGACCCAACTCTCGCCCACCTCAAAGAGCAATTCCATGAGAGGTAAGCAGGTGGGGCCCACCCTCCAAGCCCCAAAACACAGCATGGTGTCTGGGAGTGAGCAGCAGGCATGTCCCCTCTGCYGCAAGCTAAGGACAGCTGAGCTGCCCAGGACAGGGACTTAGCTAAAGAGCAGTGGCTGGAGGAGGCCAGTGCTGACAGAAAGCGTAAGACCAAGTTTATTTTCTGGAGCAGAAGTTTGGGACTCCATAAAGCAGTGTCCCACTGGCATAGAGCTGAGGAGGACTGGGTGATTCAGGTGGTCCCAGGCTTGCTGATCATTCAGTGCTCTGGGGAAGGGCTCCATCCTGGTCAGAGCAAACCAGGTGGGCACACAGGTGAATTTGCATAGGAGGCTGCAATGAACCTTGACTGATGCCTTGTCTTTTCTTTTCCTTAGGGAGACAAGCTCCAGCGAGACAGCTGAATACTTGTAGCAGCTGCTGGACCTCAAGGCCTCATGTGTCTGATTGCAGGATTCCCTCCTCACCGAGCAACTGAGGGGACCTGGCGGGAGAGGACGCTGCATTCAGACGCTCCTAAACTGGCCTTGGGTTCAGCTCCTCCCCTTCCCCGTGCCCCCTGTTAGTACTGATCTCTCTGAGGGGAGTTGCAGGACTGGCAGAACCAGCAATAAATGTCTGGCGAAGCCCTTAGACACCCTCTTCTCCTGGCCTTACCTCCTGCTTAAATGAGCACTACCCTATGGGTGTGGGCTCACCTTGGAGTGGAGGGAGATCAGGGGAAGCCCTCAAACTATTCAGCTCACTCCCCAAAGCCTCCAGACCAAGGGAGCTGTCCCCAGGCATGTACCCCTTGGCTACATCAGATGCACCTGAAGGAGAGAGTGCTGGATTTACTGTCCTGCCTGGGGGGCTTAGGAGTGGGTGATGCTGGTGCTGGAGAGATGGCTCTGGAGAGTTTGAGCTTGTTCYTTCCCCTCCATCTGCTAGTATACTTCTGCTTCCATTGAGAGAAAACCAGTTCTTCCTTGCTCTAGTTTTCTCTTGATGGACATGCCTACATAACTTCCATGCCAACTATCTGCAAAGATCTGCACACAAACGGAGTGGGGGAGACCACCATAAAAATTAGCCAGCAGCTTCTGGGCAACCAGAGCTCTGAAACAGAGAACAATTTTCCCCCACAACCCACTTCTCCCCACCCTCGCACCCTTGCTTTGGCAGGGGTGGTATTTCCCTTTCTGTTCCCAGCTTGGGCCCTACAGTGCAGTGCTAACCAGGTCAGTGGCCTTCTTACTTTCCATTCTGCAGGCCTCCCACTTTGAGAGTGGGTGAGAGAAACCCGCCCCCATAACCTGATCCCCATCCCAGCTCTCCCTCCCCAATTCTGCTTCATGCCAAATGGGGTCTTTCCAGGAACCACCAAGGAGAGCTCTGCAGCCCACTGGAGGGCTGTCGGATAGCCATTGTTCCCCTCACATCCTCCGTGCGCACAGCAGTGTTGTGAAAGCCACTGAGGACACACTGGCATCTCTGGTGACAGGTACACCTGTCAGGAAAGAGCTGGCATGTTGGAATTGCCCAGGGTCACCAAAGACTGTTTTAGACCTCTTCCTTCTAAGTGCTGGCACCAAAGGTAGCAAACTCTTGCCATACCACCCTTCAGGCCAGACTTGCCAAGTTTGGTGCTGAAATGACCTCATCTCAAGCCTATGCCATCCTCTTTAGCACCCAGACACCCATTTCTGACCCTTCTTCCTCCCCGGCAAAAGCCCTGCTGAAAGGCTCAAGTGTCTCCTCGCTCCATTCCCTCAGCTGCCATTTGATGGAAGGACAATGTGGGACATGAGTGTCAGAAATCTGGCATGTGGCAGGTTGCCCCGTGTTTGTACATGGGAGTCCCTGTGCACTCTGCCAGGTCTCACAGCAGGCTCCTCTTTGGCTTGTTTCTCTTCAGGCACCCTGGACTCACTCTGCACTGCCCCAGCCTCTCCTCTCCCCCCAGGCTAGGAGTGGAGAGGGCTCCCTGGAGAGGAAGGATAGGATGGCTTTTGCTCAAGGACTGGGAGAAGTGAGGAAAGGGCCCTCACATCCCTCTTTTCTCCCTTTTGAAAACTGGTTTTGCCCCCTGAAGCCGTTAGGACAAATTTGGACACAGCTAGGTGCAACCATAAATGCGTGGCCAGTGGGGTGAGGAAGAGGAATGCCTTCAGCATAGCTCTGCTCTTCTCGAGGTTCACACAGGACCCGCTGGTCACCAGATACCACTGCATTCCCCGTCCTCCACCTCCACCCCAGCACAAAGAACCACTGCCGGGTCCAAGCACGCCCTCCTCCACCCCAACACTTCCACTGAGCATGTCCCTGTGCCTCCCACTCCCACCGTTGTACAGAGACCAAGAGCAGAACTCGTTTGTACATAATGAACCTTATTTTGTATTATTGCCGATCCCTTAAGATATTGTATTTTGGAGACTCTCAGATCCTATTTTCAGTATTGTATTTTATTAAGAATTAGTGCGGGCTTGGCATCTATGAACTTCTTTCTCATTAGCAGCTCACTTTCCCCTTATACTCCAGCAGCTGCCTCTTCCCTCCTGTTTGTTTTTTGGTTTTTTTTTTGTTGTTGTTTTTTCAAGCCACCTTTTCCCCTCCTCCTATCACTCGCTCTGCATTTGCTTAGTGAAGCAAAATAAAAATAAAATAAAAAGATGCAGCATCAGCCCTGGGTTGATGGGTCCTTTCATTGAGGCATAGTTGCCACGCCAGCCCACATGCACAGCTCCTCACCTCCTGCTGCCTTACTGTCCCAATCCCTGGCTGCGGGCAGAATTGGTTCAGTGCTGGGACCTCGTGCTCAGTGTCAGGAGCTAGAAGCAAACTTGCATGTTTTATTTCCAGCAGCACTGTGATTTCTTCTGCAGTTCTGAACAAGTCAGAACTGTTCTGTCTCAGTTTCTTCTCCCCCTCTGAAATACCGCTATCATCATCCTCTCAGAAGGAGGAAGATCATGGAAGAAAGTTTATGAGGTGCAATGAGTTCCTCTGCTGGAGGGGCTGTGCAGGGGTCAGTACAACAAAGACATTGCTAGTAGCACTGTGGCTCTGGTCCCATCCCATCTGAAAAAATACTTAAATCCTTCAGTTAACTGTAAAAGCAGAGCAGCCGTGCTCAGATCGGTAACGACTGGGGACCTGGCTGTCTGTCAGCCTGTACCCCGGATGGTCCATTTACATCCGTGAAAACTGATTTGTCCTGATTTTGTGTGAAACAGAGGGCAACAGGGGTCTAGAAAATGAATCTTCATTTTCTAGAAAGCTCTAAGTGGGTTCGTTAGAATTTGGCCATTGAAACAACTCCTTCGTGCAATCGGGCCCTCCACAGCTGGAAGGCAGCCCAAGCAGGAGCGCCTCTCGGAGATGCTCAAAGGTGGCTCCGTCTCCCGCCTCTGGCTGGGCTGGCACAGCAGGGCTCTGTCTTTGCCACAGGAGGAGGATATGAGGCTCAGGGCTTGCAAAGATCTCTTTCTGTGGATTACGATTTCTTTGTGGAGAGGAGTAAAGCACTGAGCTGTTGCCACCCTGTTGTGACAGGGCTGGCCATTGAAGAGTGGCTGGGAGAGAGAGGACCTCTCTTTTCTTGGCTGGGTCTGTACTGCCAAGAGGGGGTTTGACGTGGGATCCATGGCGGGTTAGTCTGATGCGGGTTTTAGAGACCCCTGCAGAGCTCCCTTCCCCTACGCACACCCACAGAYGCAAAGAAATGCCTGACCTTGCCCTGCAGTTTGTGTCCTGGGCCACAACTAGTTTTAAGTCGAGGGTCTGAGGTTTTCCCTGCGGCACCGTGTGCAAAAGCAGCCTCCTACCCCTGCGTCAGTGTGATGCACCTTCCCACACAGTGTGACCAGGCTTCTCTCTGCTCTCACCAGATTTCATCCAGGAGAAGGGCTCCTGCCTTTCTTGCCCCTGTGCAACATCACCCAGCTCTTCGGGCATTGCCTTCCAGGGAGATTCTGGCCTGTGCCCTTCGTGCACGCTCCAAAACATCAAGGGAAACGGGTGCAAGAGGGGAGCTCTTAAAAGGACAATTTCTCAGGCTTTGGCTCCTTTAACACTGATGCGGCTGGAGCAACCAGAACCCCTGTCCCTCAGGAGCGAATTTCCCTTCATCTTGACAAATCCTCCTAATTCTGCAGTCTACTGGATAACTCTGCGCTGCTCAGAACAGGCACATTAGGATCTTTTGATCCCCACTATGCCTCCCGAAATGCAGCCAGCCAACCACACCTACCAGTTTGGCTACAGCGACTAATTAGAGCCGAATGAGAGAATTAGCAAAGCAAGAGGGCACCTTCTTTACAAGTCACCTTCAGCCTCACTCAGTTATGCTGGGTCTGCTCCAAATACCCCCAGCCAAGCTCCGCCATGCCAAACCAGGCTTTTGCCCATTTAGGGTCACATTTCTAACAAGCCTTGGTACTGTCGATACGTACAAGCCCTGAACAAGTAACACTAACGAACATGGGCTTTGTTTTTCAGAGACAAATTATTCCCAACTGTTCTCTGTTACCAGGCCAACTTGAAAAAAAAAAGAGAAAAGAATTGGCTTTTGCAGCGCGCTGCTGCCGAGCGGGCCGCTGGCGGTGCGTGGCAGCAGCTGGGCAGGTACATTGGGTTTGTTACAGAAGGACATGTGCTATTAGGGCTCTCAGGAGAGCATCCCCACTCTGAGCCCGGCGTGGTCCCTCTTGCTGTCACCATTTGGGACTGTGCTAGCAGTTCTCACACAGATCCATCACGGGATCGGCAGGCTTCGGTCCTGCTGCCTGGCAAAGGGCCCAGGCTTTTGGACACCTTCTGGGGAGAATGGGGCGGTCGCACCTCCTGACAGCCCCCAGGTGCTGTGGGCTTGTTAATAGCGATGGCACCTGGCTGGACCTTGACCCAGCCTGCCTCAGCCTCAACAAATCCGTGTTGATTTTCTAACCTGGTGGCTGAAACGAGGCTTATGGGTGAGCAGGGTGGAGGTTCCTCTTCTTGTGCCCAGGTAGGAGACTGTACCCTCCCAGAGTTTTACTCGCTAGAAATGCCACTTCCTAGAAAGCCCGTGACCTGCCTGTGACTGCAAAAGGGAGGACAGGGTCTGTATGGCAACACCGAGCTGCCCTTGCACTGTCGCGCGTGCCCATGCAGAAGGAAATCCCTACCCAGGCCACAGGAGAGGCCCTCTCCTGCCTGTGCCCCAGGTAATCGGGTGAGCCCCAGGTAAGCAGGTGACCTGGCTCAGCTGAAGGGTGCCTTGGGTGCCAGGAGGACAGGACTGACCCAACCCCACCACCCAGCCACACTGTCCCCAGCCAGCATCCGCCTGCTCTTCCCAGGTCCTCAGGGAGCTCTGATGGCATCCTCCAAGGGAAGGGTGACCCCATTAGTGACAGACACGTGAAATGTCCTGCAGAGACAGGTGGGCAGAGAGAGATGCAGAAGCCTGAGCAATTACGTCCCCTCATGCAGGCATATCCCATGATGTCTCCTCTTCTCCAGACACACAAAATCTGGACGCCCTGCCTGTGTGACAGCCATAAAGTTTGGCATACAGGTAGAAAGGGGCAAAATCCTCTGCTGGCTGCTCCTCCACCCAGAGAGGCTTTCTGTAGCGCAGGATCAGCCCCCRTGGGAAGGCAGGAGGCACCCAGTCCTGCCCCTCTCTCTGCCTTGACCAGAGGCGCTGCGATCCTGGGGCTCTGCTGTGCCTGGCTCTTGCGAGGTTTCCTGCAATAAGGGCCTCTGCTTCCCTCCCTGAAGCTCCTTTCCTATGGCACGGACACAGCCATCAGTGAGAAAGCTCCCAGGTGGCTCCTCCCTCCTTCCCGGACCCTGTGCTCCCCCAGCCTCCAACTCGCATCCACCCCAGCCCGGCCATCCCCTTCCTCAGCATGGTGGCCACTGACTCCTTCAACGATGAGGGACAAGGCAGATGTTTGCCAAAATCTCCTGGGAGCGCAAGTGGACCTGCATCCCCCGTAGCTCCTCTGGGCAGCCCAGCTCTGCCCTGCCCTGGCAGCCAGGCCGGCCAGCATGGGTGAAGGTGGCTTTCATAGCATGTGGCCAACGGGGGCACCCCGAGGCCAGGGCGAGCCCCAGGGCAGGCAGAGAGGCATTGCCCAGTGGGTGGTGAGAAGCAGCGAGATGCCACAGGTCTCTCTGCACCAGCCGGGTACCCTCTGCTTCTCCCTTCCCACAGCCTGCTCCCAACCTCCGCGGTGCCCGTGGGTGGCAGGAGGACACGGAGCAGGGCTGTGCATCGGTGCGGGGAGCACTGGCAAGCTCCTGGGAAGGTCTAGGTCCCAGCAAGCGAGGGTGAAGCCACTTCCCTGGGGCCAGCTCTGCCCATCGGGGAAGGCTCACCCAGCGGCACTCCGGCTTTCAGGGGGAACAAAATCCCTGTGGGGGCTGGAGGGGCTGAGTCACGCAGCGAGGAGGGTGCAGGGCTCCCTGCAAGTCACAACTGTGTGGAGGAGTGGGCTCGGAGGCTGCCGTGCCCCTGGGAGGCACAAATCCCCTAGCAGGCGCAGGACTGGCGGGGAGATGTCATCATGACATTTAGGGCCAGACAAAGGTTTGGTAACTTGAACTGGAGGTGCCGGTGGACTGTGGTTCCCAGGAAAAGGCACAGCCCTTCTCCAGCCCCTGCTGCTTCCCAGTTTGGGGTCAGGAGTGGTGTGGGAATGTGCCCTGCCTGGCACCCTGCAGCAGAGGTGCCACAGGGCCGCATGGAGGTGATGGGGAGCGCTGGCAACAGGGATGAGCTGCTCCTGATGACTCCCAAGGTGATAAAACAGTCAGAGCAGGCTGAGGACACGTTCCAGCTCCCATTGTGCCAGCCCTTCATGGGAAGACACTGGGATTAGGGGTGACAGCAATGTGTTCTTGATGTAATACATGACTGTAGGACCTTGCCATGGGCAACTGATGCAGGGGGTGGCTCTTACAGACCCGAAGCTCAGGGCTCTTATAGCCCAGCAGGTAAAGCCTCAGCGTGTGAATCCGGGGCAGAACAAATCCAAAACAAGCAGCTAGGCACATATGGGAGCTTTGTGGGGATCTCTCACCCCAGCTGGCATCTGCAGCACCAGGGCAGGCAAGGCTGAGGCAGGCCAGAGCTGGGACTGGGGCCACAAAGTTCAGCCCCAGCCCAGGACAGACGATGCAACTCTTCCTAATGGATGTGGGCAGAGGACAGAAGGGCCTTTCTACCTCTGGATGCCAGGATTGGAGAAAAAATGCCTTGAATTAGTATAAAGCAGGGATAATGTGGCCTCACAAGTGGCAAGGAGCTGAGTGAGCCTGCTGGGAGGAGGGAAGCTGCGCTACGGCCAGAAGTCTCCTTGGGTACCACTGCCCAAAGCTGGGGACCCCATCCCCAGACAGRTTTCATCTGTGTTGGATGGTCAGCCAGAGCAGCAGGTACTTTGCCCTGCTGGGGCTGCTGTCACGCAGTTTTCTAGGCTGCCTGACTTTACCTGACTGCAAGTCTGGTTAAGATGAGCAGCTGAGACCCAGCTCCCTGAGCAGCCCTTGCAGGCAGACAGATGCCAGCTGGGCTGCGAGCAGCGAGGGGTGGCTGAGTTGTCACCCTCCTCTGCCTCCCCGGCCTCTGAAGGGTTAAGTGCCAGTTTCTGAGTGTCTCTAAGGTGACACCAGGCTGCCTCGCTCGGTGCAGCTCTCCGCAGCCCCCCTCCCCACGCACACACTCACGCTCTCTTTCTGCTTTGTCTTTTTGAGGGCTGCTGCAGGATCAGTGTGCAGGCACCTTCCTCGCTGCCTACCTCTGCCTGCCTCTCCCGCTCAGCTGCTGCTGCCGGAGACACCAAGGGACGTGCCTGGCCCCTGGGGGACCTCACAGAAGGCACCCCGGGCTTTCCTTCACCTGCTGGGAGCATCGCCGTCTCTGGACGCACTCTCTCCTAAGACCCCTTCTCCTGCAAGTGCCGTGTTTCCCACTCCCTCCCTGCTGCCCTCGCAGTGCTGGCTCCTCCGAGGAGCAGCACCAGCATCTCCGGGTTTCCGTCAGCTGTTCCTCCGCTTCGCTGTGGCGGGGCAACGGAGACAGAGGGAGGCTGAACTGCGGCGCCTGAGCTGCCCAAACCGCTATCAAGAGGCCGATAAATACCACTGTAAAAGTTGGACACTGCTTTTTCTCCGTGCTCGTGCTCCTCCGGGTAGTTAAGCCTCGCCGAGATCGTCCCACAGCCCTGGGGAGGCGAAGCGGAGCAGCTCTGTAGGACCCTGCAGGGCTGGACCGAGCTGCCCGAGAGGTTTGTGGGGACAGAGCAGGACTCCCCGCCTGGAGAGGCACCTCACCCCAGCATGGCTGAAGGTCCTGGGAGCTGGAGAGACTTCACCCCAGCCAGGGGCAACGGCAAGGCGGACAGGGGGGCTGCGGCAAGCCTCCTGGGAGCGGTGGATGCAGAGAACGCCGGGCAAGCACAACGCTTGGGCCTCTGCAGCGTGGATCCAGCTTGGGAGGAGATGAGAGGGGCGGTGGTGGTGGCGGAGGTGGAGGAGCAGTTCCTGCACTTGGCCATCAGAAAGCAGGTCTCCTACAGGTAGGAGCTCCTGGGTCCCCGAGCACTGGGGCTGGGCTGGGGCAGAGGAGTGCCCTGTCCYGGGGGCATCTCCCTCCCGTGAGTCAGGGCTGGCTCTTCCCGGCGACTGCTAGTGCCTTCCCACCAGAAACGATCTGAGCACAGGGACAAGGGGACCAGTTAGCCCCTTCCCTCCCCACCCATGCAACAGCCCCCTCCCCGGCGGCAGTCCCCTTGTCACCGTCGCAGGCCCCCTTATTTTTCCTTCTACCCAACTCCCCTTTCCCATCCCAGGGCTGTGATGCCTCCCAGGCCCCTCTCCAGGTGGTCCGTGCCCAACAGCCTCCCACGAGCTCTGGCACGGGCTGTGGGCTGGACATTTCCCGCTTTCTCTGCAGCACCTATCGCTGTTCAGTGCATTGGATGCAAGGGACTTCTGATAACATCAATTCTCCTCTTCCTCCTTTGCCCCAAGGCAAATGTCCCCTTGCTTGACTCCCAGGTCCAGAAACCTTAATCCCACCTGGAGAGACTGAGAAGTGATGCAAAGATGAAGGGGCTGAGGTTGGGGCTTAGGCTGGAAATGTGCCCTTTGTGGGCACCTTGCAGCAAGAGGAGTATCTGTTCTGGCTCTTGGTGTGACTCTTCTGCCGGGACTGCTCTTCTTAGGACTCACCTACCCCTGCTATAGCCAAGCAAAACTGGTGGAGGCAAAGAGTGGTTTTCATAGCTCCCATGGAGCTTTTATGGGAACCATTGCCTGGTGATACTCAGGTGAGCTCCTATTACCAACTCCAGCCATACTGTCCAAAATCCTGCTTGGGTCAGCACCTCCAGGAGCTCAGCTCTATTCTTTCTCTCACAGTGAATGAGGTCTGGTGTCTCACCCTCCCCTTTCTTTCACCGTTTAAACCCTTCTACCATTAGTACCTCTGAACTTTGCAGAATGGCTCTCAGGTGTAAGTGAGGAGAAATCCTTCAACCCTGAGCTTGCCTGGAGTAAAAGTGAGCACTTGCAGGACTGACCCTGGGCTGTTGCGAGAGTCTGGGACCGAGCGGAGGGGAGAAGGCAGGAGCCRCCTCCTTACCCTTCTCCTGAGCTGGCTTGGCCCAGGGACATCTCTGTGTCCTCCTGGGCTCAGTGTCACCATGTCATGCCGTGCTCAGCAAGTGCCAGGTAGTTTACAAGCAGGTGGAAAAACAGCATGGAGGATCTTGGTGCTATGCCTGCTGCCGTGGCAGGCAGAGGCTGGACAGTCTCTCCTGCTGCCAGCCTAGGACTCAGGGACTCTGGGGCACAGAGCTCTGCTGTGGGGCAGATTTCAGGCAGGAGCTATTGGTCTWCCCCCGGCTGCGCTCCCATGCATACAGCAGCCCTTCTCCCCCCTTGCAAGGGCTGCAGTGCAAACTGTGAGCAAATTGCTCTCTAATATTGCGGTAATGGGAACTAATGGGAAACCGAATTAGTGCCTGCAGAGCAGGAGGGGCCCCAGAGCTGACTCATCTCGAGCACTTGTTATTCCTGCAGTGGGTGGCGAGCAGGAGCTGGGGTGGCAGAATCCTCCCTGAGGCAGCCCTGCGTCCCTGAGCCTCGCCATGAGCTGGGGCAATGCACAGCCCTCCTGGGCCTCATTTGGTACCCAGGGCGGCTCACTGAAACGCCGGGCAGACCTGGGAGGGTCTCTGCCCTGACGCCACCGAGGATGAGGAATTACTGTGCCGAGCGGAGGGGGCAGAGCGGGATTTTCTCCTCTTAGCTGTCTTCCTCCAGATGTGCACTGCGCGTTTTGCGAACGGATTAGCCAGCTGCAATTATCCAGTCTCCCCAGGGGAGGAAGGGACCATATTGCAACCTAATTTGATCAGCCTGAATTTGCTCCAGAATTGTCTAAGGTTGCTGGGGATTGTTTACATCCTGCTTGTCCTACCCTGGCCGCCCCAGGCAGGCGGCTCCGCTGACACGCTCCAGCCCGTGCTGCCCTTCCGCAAAGCGCCTCTATCCTCCTCAACCCTCACAAGGGGTCTCTTTGCAAGAGGCTTTGCTCCACCCAACACGGGCTTTGCAGAAGACAGGAGTTTGGCGGGGTCAGAGGGGATGCCGCAGCTACCTGCAGGCCAGCGGCGAGGGAGGAGGCAATGTTTGGGATGAGCTGCTTCCTCCACCCTCTGTTTTGGGCAGCCGAGCAAAGGGAAGGGGAAACAGGAGAGGAAGTGTCTGGGGGTGGAAATCTGCTTGTGCCGTCCTGCAACACTCACGCAGGGTTGGGTCTGGCTGCTCCCCGGGGCAGGTCAGGCGGTGATGGAGCCGTTGCCCAGAGCTGGGCTAACCTTTCATCAGGTGCCCCTCCTGCGGCACGAGAAGCCGTGGGGGGGCAGACAGAAATCCCCTCACCGTGCTGCCTGGCTCTGGAGGCACCTACCGAACCCCGGTACGGAGTTTGGAGGACCTCCTCCATGGGCTGTGGGCATCACAGGTGTCCTCAATGTCAAGCGAAGGTTGGAGGCCCTGGTCCTTCTGCTGCCAACCTGCCTGTTCCTGCTGGGACCCATTAGTCATCACAAGGGGCAGGCGGCATGAGCTGCTATATAAAGGTTTTGAAATAAGCAGAAATGATATTAACCCCATGGAAATAAAGTTCCTTCCATAAATAGCTGCTGTGGTTATGGAGGTGCCTTGGGCGGGTGAAAGAGAGCTCAGCACTCAGGTTATATTTAGGGCTTTGAGTAGCAGTTTCGTGCCAAGCTTATTAATGATGCTGGCTTGTRCACCAGATTTGCACATTCTGGGACAATTTTTCCAGTAGGGAGGTGCTTCTGCAGCGCCAGAAGGACCCCGTGCTCTCTGTCACCACAGCAAACCCTGAGCAAGCACCAGAGCTTTGTGACTTGCTCCCTGGAGAGTTGCTTCGGCCAAGGGGAGTCCGAAGTCAGCTCCTGCTAGCTTCGGCTGTCTCCACTGTTTTGCAGTGGAGCAGGAGCATCTCTAGCTCCCCGAGTGGGGCAGCTCCAGTAGCAATAAGGCGAGTTAGAGGCTGGGGGAAATTTGCTCTAGGAAAAACCCTGTGACCTGGAGCTGGGGAGGCCTGGGACAGGTGCTGGCTGGCTGCAGCAACACCCTGCAGCCTCTCCGGCAGGGCTGGGGACCTGTGCAGTTCTGGTCTCTCTCTCATCTTCGACACTTTCTCAGTTGCTTTCGGGGTGACGCTTGCAGCAGTGGTCTTTGTCACTGCCACTACTCCCAGTAACTCAGCCCGCAGGGGTGTTTACCCAGAAAGGAAACCACAAGTGCACAAAAGCTCGCTGCATGGGCTCCCCACAGGCTACGTCTATGGGGCGAGGGACATGCTGGGCATCAGACCAGTCCCCTTCTTGTCTCAGCCACCTCCGGAGGCAGTGCCTGGCACAGCCCACGCACCATAGGGTTCCTCACAGGTATCTTGTGGCATTGGGAAGAGGGGTCCCTGTGGCCCTCTGTGTCCCCCCGCCTGGCGTTAGCCCCCACGGAGCAAAGCGGGGCGTCCTGTTGCCAGCTCCTGTCCCTGCTAGCGAGATGTGGGGCACCTCAGCTGCTCAGCGCGGTCCCTGGCTGGCAGATAGGACGCAGCTAATGCATCTCACAGGCTGTTCTGTGCTGGGGAGCTAAATATAACCCAGAGAGCAGAGCGGAGGGGGCTGCTTTGTAATGTAAATAGCAAGGGAGCTTGGTCACAGGCACAGGCGCAGGCAGAGCAGAGGGGAGAGCTGGCAGGGCCTGCTGGGGAGAGAGAGGTGGGAGCTCTGCAGGGCTGGGGGAAGCTGGTTGCGGCTCTCTGCCATCTTCTCTTCCTTCTGCCTTCAGATCTGGCTGGGCTCTGGGGTTTTGTGAAGTCCCAGGTCAGACAGTGTGCAGCCCCTCCATCCCAGCTGGGCAGGGCAGGGGCTGGGGTGGAAGGAAAGGAGAGCATCCAGCTGCAGGGAGAGAGGGGCAGAGAGGGGCCTCCTTCCTCCGAGTCCTGCCTGCTAGCCTTTTAATCATGTTAGCCCAGCTGTGCAGAGCAACATAATCAAATTCCCATTCATTCCCAGAAAGCCGAGCCCGCTCCACTTTGACAGAGACATCTGTCTCTGCGTCCCTCTGTGCGGCTGGGGAAAGAAGATGGCTGGCACCCCCTGGCATGGCCGAAGGGAAGCTCACAGCGCTGGAAAGTCCTAATGAGCGGGTGGCTCCTCACAGACCTTGGTCAGGGGGGTGACAAGCAGGTGTCTCACCAACCCCTGCCCTGACCCTCTCCAGAGCCAGAGACGAGCTCTGCTTGCTGGGCATAGCGCCTGTGAGAGCTCCCAGGCGCCGTGGCAGTCCCACCGCTGGTGGTTGGCCCCRCCATCAGGCATAGGCTCTGGTGGACACAGGGGTGGGATGGGTTTGGAGTCAGCAGCACGCAGTGCTCGGTGAGCAGTGCTGGTGTGTATTCATTCCACGGCTGTCATCCTGGATGCTCCTAGGTGCGAGGCAGTGGCAAACTGGGGATTGGGCTGTGTGTAACAAGAGATGGAAACATCCCAAGAGGCAGTTTTGGAGAAACTGGGAGGCTGTGGGTACAGCCTGGCTGTGYAGGGACATGCCTGCAGCAGTGCCAGGGCAGGGCAGCATAACGCAGTCCCAAGTCCCCATCTTAAACCAGACACGCTCCCTGGTTTAAGCCGATCCAAGACCATGCTGCTGCCAGAGGGGATGCTCCTGTCCTCCCTCCTGCTGATGTTTTTCCATGTCAGGTGGGCCAGGCCTGCTCCCTGAGGCAGCAGAAGACACCGTTAACCTTCCCTGGTCGTCCCCACAGCCACAGCCGCAGCCTTGCGCATGGTGGGGGTGTGTGGGGGGAGCGTGGGGTGGGAGTCCCCGAAAGCAGGCCAGCAGGGAGGTTGCGTTAGGGGCAATGCCAAACTGCACCTGCATGCTCCTGGGTGGGGAGAGCTGGGATCCCTGAACYGAAATTGCCGTAGTGGCCATCCCCTCCCTTGGCCATCCCCTCCCTTACCTGATTCCAGCTCACAATGAATCCCACAGGCAAGTATCCTGCCAGGTTTGGGCTAAGCAGGCAGCTTAACTCTTTCCTTGCCAGGGGACTGCACACACTAGCACAGAGAGACGGGGGCCACACAAAACCATGCAGCACAGTGACCCCCATCCCTCTCCGGTGCTGCCTGCAGAGAAGCCAGTGCCAGCAGGGTCGTCCCCTCTGGTCTCCTGACCAAGAACAGCCAGAACTGGGCTTTCCATGGGATCCCCCGTGGTTTTGCACCAAGCCCGAGGGACAGGACTGTGGAAGGACACACAGCACAGAGAGGAGGGTGAAGGTCCCGGGGCAGAGTGTGTTACTTCTCCGACAGCCTCACTAAGCCCTGGTGCTCCTGGGTAAGAGGACTGGACGTCAACGCCACGGGGCAGCACAAAATGTGAAAGGGAAATGTCTGCAGGCAGGGAGCAAATGCAACCGACCCATCATGACATGCAAAGCGGCGGGGATGACAAACCGTTTTGGTGATAAAACCTCTCCCCTCCGCGATCTCTGAGCTGGCATTAGGCATCCAGGACCTGCCTTTTCCTCCCTCTGCACAGTAATTAGTGGAGTGGGTTGTGTTCAGTTTCAGAGCTCGCCTGGTGAGATCAAGGTCTGCCGATGTTTCTTTTTTTCCTTTTGATGATGGAGTCTAAAGCAAGACCATGTGCCCCTTTAGAAATGTCATCCGTGTGGGCTGCAGGGGCTGGCTCTGCTCGCTTGCTTTTCTCTGGCCGCACAGAAGCCATCCACAGACCCCCTCGCTGATCTGAAGGTCTGCTGGAGCCAGAGCAGACTGAGCAGTGTCTGGTTGTGAAGAGCTGGGGTTTTTGGAGCTGGGGACAGGCTGAGCCTGCAGGTTCACGCTGTGCCCTGCAGACCCACACCGGGGGACGGATGATGACTGTCAGTCTGTCTCTCTGCTGGAGGCTGGCCTGGAGCCTCCCAGACGCTTGCACTTCCCACAGTCCCTGTATCTGTCTTACCCAGGTGGTTTTTCGACAAACCCTAGCACAGGGTGAGCAGACGCTCATGGCTGGAGGGTTTGGAGACCCACCGCACAGCGGGGACGCGTACAGCTGGGGGGTTGTGAGTGCTGCAGTACCATGTGGGGTAAGGATGCACATGGCACAGGGTGGGCTGCAGGAGGACAACCCCGCTGCCGAGGCCCCATTTACTTGGTGGTGCTGGGGCAGTTTTGGGAGAGGGGGCTGTCTCGAGCCTGGGGCTTTCAAAGAGCCGCCCGGCAAGGGAGGTGAGGCTCCTCAGCGCGCAGCCTGGCGCGCCAGGGCGTGCTCCTGCTTGCCGAGGGTGCACGCGAGACTTCTCCGGAGAGGGCCCGGCAGAGGAGGTGGCTCCGCGCCGCGGGCTGCCAGGGGAAGAGTGCGGCACAGCCGGCTACAATGACAGCCGCCCTCACACTTCCAGGAAGTGCAGAGAGGAACCAGGTGGAGGGTGCAAACAAAGCCAGGGCCCCGGGTGGGCGGCCGGGCGGCGGAGCACTGCCAGGGACCTGCCCTCAGGATGACTCCGGAAAGCAGCCGCCGGGGGAGGAAGAGCGAGAGTGAACCCCGAGCCAGCTAAGCGCATCAGCTCGTGCTGCGGCAGATGTGGCGGCACCGCTCCTGGGACGTTCCCCAGAGCCCTCCGGGGGACGTAGATACGAGGTACCCGCTGAGCTGGGCTCTGCCACCTTCCTCTTGCTCTCGGGGGGCCGAGGTGCTGGGGCTGGCACTGACAGCCCGTGCTTCAGAGGGTGGGGGAAAGGCTTCCCGTGCTTTCCCGGTGCCTCGCCAGCAATACCCTCCTCTTCTCCTGGTGCCAGTGCCGGGCTTGCGCAGCACAACCTCCCCAGCGGGGATGTCGGAGGGCTGCGTGGGCACTCTTGACGCTGAGCCTGTGAGTGCATGGGGTCAGCAGGGCTTTGCCTGGGCTGTCGGGTTCCTCCTGCAGCTGGTGGGACCTGGAAGGTGTGTCCCCATCCCCACCAGCCCTCCTGGGAACAGTTCGTGCTCGAGGTGGCCAGTGGGACCTGCCCCGAGGGGGTTACGGGTCAGCACAAGCGGCCACGCCGGGCTGGCAGCTGGGACCCTGCCCGGGCATCCCCTGCAGCCCTGGCTTTCAGCCTGGCTTGGCACCCTTGGGGAGCGGGGGAAAGCAGCCATGACGGCCAGCTCATTTTCCATGCAAAAGAGGGCTGCCCATCGCTCCTGCCAGGCGGGGAGAGCGTTTCCTTGCTGAAGGCAGCCTCAGCACTGCCAGCCACGCCGAGCAGGCCAGCCCCTGCCCCCTGAGCCTGCTGGCCGCCCAGCCGGGGGTCCCCTAGGAGACGGGGAGGAGAAGCAGGGCAGGCGGCTTGCCGGGCTCGGTAAACCGCGGGCAGGGAGCCGCGGTGTCCGCCCCGGCAGCAAGGCCGGCGGTGGCTCCCGGTCCCCGGAGAGGGCGGTGGTGGCGGCGGGGCTGTYGGCTCCGTCCCCCTCGTCCGGCGGTGAACAATGGGAGGCGGAGGAGGAGGAGGAGCGGGGAGGCTCCGCTTCTGCCGCCGAGCCTCTTCCCGAGCACGGGGCGGCGGCGGGGCTGACACTCGACTTCCTGAGCCGGCAGCGCCGGGCGCCGGGCC
>JAYKAV010003476.1:418222-489866 GCA_035582835.1 Phoebastria nigripes | reverse complement strand
CCATGGAGGCGCCGCGGCCCCCGCCGGCCGGCGGCTCGCCCTCCGCCTCCTCCTCCTCCTCTGCCGCCACCGCTGCCTCCTCCGGGGCGTCAGGCGGCGCCGAGCCCGAGCGGGGGCCGCCGCCGCCTCCGCTGGGCCGCCGGCACAGCAACAAGCGCTTCACTGGCCTCAAGCTCTTCGGGCGCAGGTGAGCACCGGGCGGGGCGGGCGGGCGGCAGCGGGACGGCGGGTGCCGCCGGCCGGGCGGGCTCCGGGCAGCGCCTCCCCCGCCGCCCCGGCACCTGGCGGCGGGCCGGAGGAGGCCAGTCCCCCGGGGCGAGGGCTGGCCACGGGCGGCTGGAGCATCCTGAACGGAGGCTGCCTCGCCGCCGCCCGAGGGGAGCCTGCCGCCGCCGGGCAGCTGTCAGCAGCCGCCACATCCTGAACCCGCCACGCCAGCCCCTGCGGAGGGGGCTGACCCCGGTTATAAAGTCGGCAACCGGCTGAGAGCAACCGCCGAGGGATGCGGGACATGGTGCGGGGATGGAGGGGGATGAGCTTGCGTTTTCCTCCTTCTGACACGAGCAATGGGAAGTTGGGAAGCATCGCCCTCGCTGTGCCGCTCTCCTCCCAGGAGAAGTCACGGCCTCATCTCCAGAGGATTCATTTCCACCCACTCAGAACCGCCTGTCTCCATCCCTGCACACCYGTCCCGTGCTTCGGCTGCGAGACCGGCAGTCCTGCAGCGCCAGGGCGATGGCTGTGCCAGTCCTGTGCTGCCTGCTGGGATCCCAGCTTCACTCGCTTCCTCCCCAGAGTCAGCCAGGCTCCTTGCGCCTCCCGCAGCCTTGCTGTTGGCCTCGTGGCATTTGGGGGATTCTCAGCCCGTTTAAGCAAAGGGGTGCCCCTGCCATCTGGAGGTGTATAAAAACATTGAATAACTGAGGTCTGAGGGGACCTCTGGAGGTCACCTGGTCCACCCTGCCACCTCGAAGCAGGGCTGAATTTGATCAGGCTGCTGATGTTGAGTTTTGAGTGTCACCAGGGTGGAGACTGCACAGCCTCCCTGGGCACCTGCTCCCATGCTTCAGCTCCTGGGTTTTTTTTTCCCCTGATATCTATTCAGAGTTTCCCTTGTTGCAGCCTGTGCCCATTGTCTCTCAGGTTGTCGCTGTGCACCGCTGGGCAGCATCTGGCTCAGTCTTCTCTGTACCTTCCTATCAGGTAGCTGAAGATGGTAATAATATTCCCCCTTAACATTCTCTTCTGCAGGCCAAACCACCCCTGTTATCTCAGCCTCTCCTTGTATCTGATAGCTCCTGCCCCAAACCATCTTGGTGACCCTCTGCTGAACTTGCTACAGCTTGTCAGCATTTTTGGTGTACAGGGGGGCCCGAAGCAGGATGCAGTGCTTCCAGGTGGTGTCACACGTGCTGGATGGAGGGGGAAGGCCCCAATTTCAACCTCCACAGCCAAGCTGGAGCTGGGAGTGGAGGGCTTGCAAGGTCACCCCACCACGGAGCTGTGCTCCCCTCTGCTCTGGTTTCAGAGCTGGTGGCAGCAGCTGCCTGGAGCTCCTGGCAGTCTCTGGCCTGTCCCCAATACTGCATGGCATCTCTCTCTGGCTCCCAGGGGTTCGGGCTGCCGTTCCTGCAAAGTATATCAGAGCCTACACTGAGGGGAAATTCTCCATGTGTGAACAACCTTCTGCAGCGTGGACACGTGGGGGAGAGGCAAAGCGGGACGGGCAGGAGGCGCTGAGCTGGAGGGGACCAGCATGGCCACCGGGACAGCTGGAAACGCCCATCGGGTTGTTTGGTGCGTGGATGCTTCTCTTGCTCTTCTTCCGCTGACGGTGGACCCGGTTACCTCGGGCTTGGGGTGATGAATGCAGCACCCGGAGCTGCAGGGGAGTGAGGAGAGATTCCCATGGGCCTCCAAGAAGGAAGGGGCTCCCACACGTGCCCGTGGGAGGTGGGCCTGGCAGGAAGCCGTGCAGGATAATTGGCTGCATGCTGCCAAATTCATGCCCACCTGAGCGTCGGAGCCGAGGGTGATGTGAAGTTCCACCTCCTCCGACGGAATTGCGGGGGAAGGCTTTGCTGCGCTTTCTTTTGGCAAGAAGTACAGCCAGCCCCGACCCCCAAATGCTTTCCAACAGCTATCGGTGAGGAAATTTGCACCCCCTTCGATTCTGGGCTTAGCCAGAGCGTATGTGGCTGGAAAGCGGGTCTAGAGGAAACTTAGGCAATGGGCAGGAGCTTGCCCGCTAGCAGCGGTGAGTCTCTGGAGAGCCCCTGCTTCAAGGAGAGAGGTCTCCCAAGGTGGGCATGCACTGCTGGGCTCTGCCATGGCCAGGCGAGGGTCAGGTCCACAAAATGGCAAGAGAGCCTGCCTTGTCCCCAGGGCAGGTGAGCCCCGGGGGGATTTGAAGCAAAAGAGGGGTGAGCCCCCGAGCTCTGGCCTCCGGCGGTACGTTAGTCCCCTGTGTTTTGCAAGCGGGCTTATTTCTGTACCTTGTAATTGCCTTACAGGAGGGTGGAGTAATTGGCTCCAGAGCTGACAGAGACAAGTGCACAATACGTGCATCCAGGCCACGGATGGGTAATTCTTTTAATTGGGCTGATAAAGAGATTGGGGTTGATCAGATAATAGGTGGTTAGGATTAAATTTCCTTCCTAGGTGCCCCATTTCTTGTGCTGTGAGTGAACAGCACGGTTTACCCTTTCCAGGGGGAACCTGGGGAGGGAGTGCGAGTGCTGGGGACAAAGCCCCTTTCTTGCTCTCCCCTGTGCTGGAGAGGTGGGATGCTGAAATTGGTCTTCCCTGTGGGCTTTAGGGTCTTTAACACATCCCCCTTCAAAGGAGGTACATGTGATGGCCAGGTCTACTGCGGCAGCGTAAGCAGGGAGCATAGCCACCATCAGGGCAGCCAGTGGGTGGTTGCCCTGCAGAGAGCGTGGGACCAAGTTTTTGACTGTGGTCCTTTGGCAGGCCCAGTGCTGGAGCCTGCACACGAGCCCAGGGGCACCTGCCATTGCCCCGGGGAAGGTCTGTGGGTGGCATGGCGTGTGGGTAAACGGCGCTCGAGAAACTGAGCTGAGCACCCGCCTACGTCTTTCTGGGATGTCGCTTGTCACCATCTTTCTTGCAGCTTGACGCTCACGCCCATGTGAAAGCTGGGGGAGATGTGCCAGTAGGATGGTCGCACAGCCTTCCTCATCCCCACTGTGCGGGGGGGGTACTGCCACGTCCCCTCAAACCTGCTGGCCCTTGGCCAGTGAGTGGGTCCAGCCAGGGCGCAGGGCTTTGGGTTTGCTTTCCCCTAGCATGGGTGTGGTAGAGGGGCTGTGTGGTGGGGTAAGCCCCAGGCGCCCTGGCAGATGGTCGTGAGGAGCCTGAAGTTTGCGAGCTGCATGCTGGCAGGCTGAGAGCAGCGCTTACCTCGGGACAGGCTTTTTCACAATGCACCTTGCTGCCAGCTAGCTGTTGAGCAATCCTCCTCCTCCTCCATGCATGCAGCTTTTGCACATCTCTAGCTCTGAAACCTTCCACCCTCTGCTCCCCATCCAGCTCACAGGTGATGGGTGGCATTAGCTGGGCCTGGGCCAGCAACACTGGTGGGAGTCCCCAGCTGTCCCCTGCAGTGACACCTGGGCTTGTTTGCAGGGCAGGTGGGATGTGCCGGGAGAGCTGTTCCCGCTGCTGTGTTTGCTCTGCGCTCTCTGCTCCAGGCCTGACCTCCCGTGGGGCGGCTCGGGGACTTTTGATCTTGCCAGGGAAAATAAAGTAGCGCTGGGCACGCTGAGCAGCCGTGCCTGTTGGCAGCCAACACAGCCTCCCGGTGGGGATGAGGCAGGGAACGACCAGAGTGCRGGAGGCCTGGCTGCTCCCAGAGGCTGGGGCCCTCCCTAGCATGGTCCCTGCCTGCCACCTGCCTCGTCTCTCCAGCCCTGGGCACCCACCGGCAGCTCTGCTGCCCTCCTGAGATCAGAGCAGAGACTGCCGCAATGCCATGCGCACACACTGGAGAAGATGGCAGGACCTCTAATCTGCTTAGGAGTTGGAGCATCCCTTCTGGGAAACCCTGTAACATCCTCAAGAGGCTGAGAGGAGGGAGGACAAGGGACCTCTTCCCGCCTTTGAACAAAAACGATCGGAAGAGAGGAGGGCAGTGGAGGGGTAGGGGGACACTGGGAGCAGGCACGGGTCTTTGCAAGGAGACACTGTTGAGAGGGGAGAGGCAGAGCCACGGATGTTGCAAGGGGGGAGAGTTTGGGGGCTGTTTGGTTGCATGGGTCCTGTTGGGGACTAAGAGCAGATGCTCGTAGGGTGAGGCCAGCCCTCTGGGATGGGAGGATGCTCTCTGGAAGGCAACCTGAGCTCTGGCAGGTGGTGGGGGATGCAGTGTAGGATTTCCTTCTCTCATCATGGTGTCGTGCCTGGGGAGCAGACAGTCTCCCCAGAGACCTGGCAAAGCCTCTAGATGTAACTTCCAGCTCTGCTCTCCGTGGAGCTCTGGTTTCTTTTTCCCAGGTGACTCTGTGAGCTGAAGCTCCTGAGTTAGCTTTCAGCCACACGTTCGCTTGCTTGCTGGCTCCCGTAAACGGGTGCTGACTTTGAGATGCTGAGCTCAGGAGCAGAGCTAGGGCTGCAAGGCTGAGGCCTAGGCTCCTTGACCCTTGGGCCCATAAACCACCCTTTTCGGAAGAGATGGGGACTGGCAGGAGGTGAATTGCTTCTGCTGGAGATTTTTAGAGGTAGGGACTCTGGTGCAGGACCTTCTCGGGGACATGGACAAGGCGTGGAAGTAGGGGAAACCTGTCCTGCTGGTTCTTGAGCTGGCACCAGGCTCCGAGGGAATAAGTGCCTCTGTCTTTGCGATCCTGAGTCCGGGAGCTTTCCCCGGGCCAGCTCTCGAGTATTACAAAAGTAATACCCTGTGTTTCTGTTGCAACTTGCAGGCCCGGCAGCAGCTGCAGTCTCTCTTTGGGAGCTGGGAGGCTTTCTTCTCCTCCCCATCAGGACGTCAGGTGGAGGGTGAAGCTCTGCCAAGGCAAGCGATGAGACTGCGCTGGCCAGGCCAGTGCCCAGGGGGGATGGAGTCCTCCGGTCCATGCTGGACGCATGTGTTAGAGCCAGCACTGTTCTCCTCCTGCCTGTGGTTTAGGGGTTGATGCCTGGGGGTGTTAACTTTGTAGTTAACTGTGAGTTCTGCCCCCAGGGGAAACTCTTTCTCATTGCACCAGGGACTAACTGAGAGGACCTCTTTCCAGTCCCTGCCGTCCCAGACAGCAGGAGTTAATGGGCCTCCTGCCTCAGCCCTGCCTGCCAGGCAGGTTGTGCTGTCTGGGTTAGGCTGCCAATTCCAGTTTCTACCTGCAGCCGTTGCTCCCGTGCCTGGGAACAGCCTGCCCAAGCTTTGCCCATCTCATGGCTGTCAGCCTTTCCCAGTGGTTCAGGGCCTGGGGAAATGAGCTAGGCATCCCCCGTCTCAGAGGAGCCCTGCGCGGCCGTCAGGGACCGGTGGGAGCTGTCTCTGGGGGTTTGGGGGATGCTGCCCAAGATGCAGGTGCAGGGTGGTAGCTACATGGCACTGGTGCGGGAAGCCCTTCTGTGGGGGCAGACAGAGGTCTGGCCAGAGGTAGTCCCACCTTCGGCTGCCAGCCGTCCTCCACATGCCCCAAGTCAGTGGGAGATGCCTTCAGTGCGCCTCGTGGGCTGCTGCCGGTGGGCATGGCTGAGCTGCTGCTGCCGCTCCCCTGGCACTACCACAGGAAGCCGGCTCGTGGCAGGCTCTAGCTGCACCGCAGCCTGGTCCCAGCATCACAGCTGGGCTCCCAGCCAGAGAGGCATGAAAATCCCACTCAGGACCAGCAGGGAAAAGTTCGGTGTTCACCCCTTCCCCTGACTCCACTCACCCCATCTCCCTTCCCCTGCTCGCCAGCTGCAGCTCGGCTCTCTGCGGGGCGGGAGCAGTCTCGGCTCCAAAACACGCTGTGGCTTTGCAGAAAGTCACGTGGCCCTGCTGGCTGACTGTCCCAGGAAGTCAGGGGAGCTAATGAAGAGGCTCGTTGCAGAGGGTTTTCCCCTCGTTTTGGCACAGCTCGGCTCCCACAGGAAACGTGGGTGCCGGAACAGCCTGTCCCTCGCTTACCGTTGGCAGCCCAGGTGCAGATCCGGAGCCGGAGAGTGGGGGGGACCCTTCCTGCCTGCTCTCCCCTGGCTGGGGGGGTCCCACTTCCTCTCTGGGGCAGGGCTCACTGGTGGGATGAGGATGGAGAGTCATGGGGCAGAAGTACCTAAGACAGCTTGGAGCCTCCTCCCAAGCTCCCGGCCTCCGGGCACGGCCCGTAGCCAGCCCAGAGAGGGAGCAGGGGGCCGTGCAGCTGGCCACGTGCCGGCCCCTCTGTGTGAAAGTTCCCTCTCAATCAGATTATCTGTATCTCGTCCTGCCTTGTTGCCCTGGCCCTGGCCAGGAGCCGCTCGGATCCAGTGCTAAGCCTCTTACCACCCAAGCCCGAGGTTACCACACAAGGGGATGTGGCGTGGGGCACTCTGGYGGCAGGTGCCCAGCAGCTGCTGCTGCTGAAATGTGGCGGGGGGGCATGTTTTCTGCAGGGATTTTGCACCCGTCAGAGGCTGGCAGATGGCAGCATTAAGAGGCGGTGGGGCTCCTGTCCTGTGAGAGCTGCCGGGGTGCACGGTCGGAGGCACCCTGCTCCCCAGCCCGGCTCCTGGCTGGGCTATGGGTTGGCCTGGGGCCAGGAGATGCTCCGGCAGAGGCTGCCAGCGAGGACCCCCCACCTGGGCTCGAACAACAGCGTTACCCGCCCACAAGTTTTCTTGTCGTTTGAACGGCGGAGGAAGCAGATGTGGTGGGGGCAGGTGTCAGAGGGGTCCCAAGAAAAGTGCTCCCCCTCTGGCCTGGGTCACCAAGAGCTTTGCTTCCCCGCTGGCAGTGGATGGGGGCTCCCAGGGCTCAGTGCCCACGCACAGGGGCCGGAGGGTTGGGAGCAGGTGAGCTGCCCTGCCTTGCCCAAACAATGCTCCTCCATACAAGGGTTGGCGAGTGCCTTCATGATTTATTTGAAATTCAAATCCGTGCCCGGACCCAGTGGTCGAGGTGAAGGCTGCCAGGAGCCGGCTGGTGCAGGGGAGGAGGGAGGGAAGCAGGGCTCCCTCTCTGTGCCAGCCAGGCCTTGGTCCCTGAGCTGTGCGCCCTGTAGAGGTGCAGGGCCTGGGCACCTGTAGGCTCTTGCAGCCAGCTGGGTTGGGCTGGAGGTGACTCTCGACTGGGCTGGGTTAGTATCCCAGAAGCTGGAGTATGGTGCTTGATGTTCCCTAACTGGCTCTGAAGGGAGAAACGGCCTTGCTGACCCCAGCTCCATGGGCATGTTGCTTGCATTGACCTCCACAGCTGACAGCAGGGGTGGTGGTGCGGGTGCCATTGGGGCCCCTGGGGTCTGCAGACGCCAAGGCCGTGGGGAGAGCACGTGGGGTGGAGGGATGGCACTGGGGCAGCAAAGCTGTGGAGGGGGAGGATGGTGCCATGTGCTGGGCAGCCAGGTGTGTTTATGGGGAGGGCTTGCTGACCACTCTCTTTGTGTCTCTAGACTCCACCTGCCCCACAAAGGTGTCTTCCCTTGTCTCCAGGGCAGCCAGCCCAGCCGATGGGGATCCAGGAGGATAAAGCACCGACCAGCGGTGTATAAGTACGTGGTATTTTTATTGGCTTGCACAGGCTGTGCAGTCCCAGCAGCTGCCGCAACGTTTCTGCTCAAAAGCTCTCCTCCCTCCCACCCACGTCTCGCCCCATGTCACCCTCTTGTGTCTGCACTAACCAAGGCCGCCGAAAGCCAGGCTGCCTGCCTGCTGCCTGTGTCACTAACCTGCCGGACTTTCATCGGCTAACATGGCAGCCCCTGTTTTGCTGGTGTTTGGGGTGAAGGTCAGTTGAGGTCTTCCTYCTCCATGTCCTAGCTGTTGTGGGCATGAGGGCCATAGCACCTAGACCCTGTACATGCTGAGTGCTTTGAAGACCTAAAATGACAATACTGAGAGGGTGGTTTAGCCAAATGGCCAAAGCAGCCTGAAGTTCAGTAGGGCTGGGGCTGCCAGACATGGTGGGAAACCAAAGCCTGGGAGGCAGTCACGATTGCTGGGACTTAGTTGCTGTGTGAGAGCCAATACCTAGGCTAGCCATGGTGTTGGGAGCTCATGAGTGCTCCGTAGGAGATGTGGAGGCAGGGACAAGTCCCAGGCCCCATTCCTAGGCTCCCTATGCCATGGTCTTTGTGGAGCAGCACATCAGCCTGGTCAGGATTTGGCTGCGCTTGTGAGAGTGCCGCACAGAAGCGCTGTGGTGGAAGACCCCCACTGAGGACTGCTGCTTCCTGGCTTCTGCTAATCAGTTTCTCTGGGTATCACCCCATCTGCATGGCATCCTGGACCTTTCTGAGTTTCCCACTTGGTCTCCAGCTTGCCCGACCTTGTAGACACAGAAGTCTCGTGTCCCAGTGCTGCTTGGGAGTTCAGTGGTTGGAGGCGTTAGGGGCAAGAGGCAACGTGGCTGGTTAGTGCTCTGCAGAGGGGAGGCAGATGGGGTTTGGAGAGGCCCAAAGTGCCATGGATTGAACACCAGAGGGCACGGTTGCTCTTCGGAGCTCTTTGGCACTCTGCTGTGCAGCTCTGGCTCTTTCCCTGGTGCTTGCTTCAGCTGGGTGTTGTGGCATGTCCCCTCTGCAGGGTTGCTGGCCTTGTCTCCTCACTCCTGGTTTTGCTTTCCTCTCTTCTGCAAGGGAGGGCTTTGCAAAGCATCCACGTGGAGCTTTTTTTGTGCTGCCTTGGGTGAAGTGGCTGGTGAGCTTGCTGGCTTAAACTCATCAGCCCCTGCTGCGGGCTGGCAGATGCTCAGAGGCAAACCTCTGGCCAAGGCAGTTCTTAGCCAGCTTGCCGCTGCACAGGCTTGTGTGCCTTTGTAGCACTYGGAGCCATGCAACAGCACCCACCCAACCTCTGCACCTGGAGCCTGGGTTGCTCCCCCAGCTCTGGTGGTCTCCAGAGCACCCGGTGTCACCCTGTGGGAGTGGGAGCAGAGAAACTCGGGGAGCAGAGTGAGGCAGCCCTGCGCTACTGATCTGCGGTGAAGTGTTAGCCCGTGCCGGGAAGGGGGAGAGTGGTCTACTTTCTGCACTGGCAGCACCTCTTCCACTGGGATCTCCTCTCCGAAGGATGGCGAGAGAAAAGAGCCTGTCGGTGAGGCTGCAGAGGCTGGCAGACGTAGGGATGTTAGGATGAGAGAAAGAAAAGGAAGCACATAAGAGCAGATATGCTGAGGGCATTTAGAATAAAAAGGGTGGAGGAGAAAAAAAATCAACTTCTCCTGCCCTCCCATTTGTAGCAGAGGGACAAGCTGACATTTAGCAAAACCAAGAAGTGATAGGTTTAACATTGCTAAAAAGAGTTACTTTACTTTTGATGTGAGGTGGGGGAGAAAAAGACTTGGTAGCTCGCTGCCACGAGGTGAAAAAGTGAAACCAAAGATTAGACTTGGTATCAGTAACAGGGTCATGGTTAAACCAACAAACGCCTTTCGGGTGGCAAGTCGGCATGTGCTTTGCTTAGTCACGGGGTCACGATGAAGGCTTGGGACGCAGAAATAGGAGGTGTCTTTCCTGTCTTAGCCTCAGGCTTTGCAGCAGGGGGAGATCACTGGGGTCTGGGTTTCTCGAGGATGCTGAGCAGTCCCCCCCTTGCAGACACCTGCAGGGGCTGCCACTTGTGGTGTGGTTTCAGGTGTGTGGGACCAGGATCTCCTCTCTTGGAAAGCCTTGCTTAGGGCTGCGTGGGGCTGGGAGCCTCTTGGCTCGGAGCAGTGGTTTCTGCTTGAACACAGCAGACTGAAACCTGTGACAGCAGCACGGGGAGCTGAAGGTCTCCCTCGCCGCCCATTCACCTGTGTGCATGTTTGCAGGGTGAGGGCTTAGTAAGTCATGGGGGGAAGGAGGAGAATGGCAACAGGAAGGTTTGCCTGGCTGGCTTGAGGAGAGGGCTCTTGGGCTTCCTGTTCCCGCTGCCTCCAGGGAAAGGGACTTGGAGAACCAATGACCTGGTCTCTTGCTGGTCTGATTGACTTGGAAGGGATTTTGGGGCCAGCTAGAATCTGCCCTGGGCATCCCTCTGGGCTGTTTCCGTTGGCAAGACTGGGTCCTGCCGGCCCAGGAGGGAGGTGGGATTGTGGCGGGGATTAGGAGCAGCAGGCGGTGTCAGCGAGGGCCTAGACCACGGAGGACGGGGAGAGCAGGGTGGGCACGGGGCAGTTGGAGAGAAGCTCCCTTGGCTGGAGGAGGGGCTGGAGAGGAGCGACACATGTCTCTTACCGGGCTGCTTTGCTCTGGATGGGCAGCTAGTTATAGCACGATTTTAATTTCCTCTTTGATAAATACACCAGGAAAACATCCTGCCAGTCCTACTAAGTGGGTCTTAACAGTGATGGACTGGGGACTGTTCTGGGGGCCCTTCCGCAGCCTTTTCTCCTCAGCCCTCCTCCTCCCGTGGTCACAGCCAGTACCGCTGCTGCCCCGGGTCTGCAAGGATGCCGGGACCTGCTTGGCTGCTAGTGGCAGCTGGCCCTTTCCTGGCACTGGAAAGGGAAGTACGAAGGACGCGTACCCTGTGTAGGGAAAGGGGCAGAGCCCCCACCATCCTTCAGCAGCTGCCGGGTTTGAGGGGAGAGAGAGCTGAGCAGGGGTGAACATCTCCTCCTGCCTGCCCTGGGCATCTCCAGCTCCCCTTCCCCACTGGCACTGTGAGAAAAGGGCCGAACGCAATCCCAGCAGCAGCTTTGGTGGTGGAGAGGTTTGCTCACATGTCCTCGCCCACCCCCGGCTCCCGCCGCTTCGCAAAGGCCACTCGCTCCTTCTGCTGTGACAGAGATGGCAGCGGTGGCAGTAGCTCAGCCTTCGGGCCTGGCTCCCCTCTGGTTAATGGTTTTCTGTGAACTGCTTTCAAGATACCCGTCGGGGAAGGCAGCTGGCTGCCTTCGCTGTGCTGGCAGCAGCCTCCCCTGACATTTTGTTATGATCGTCTTACTGTAGTCTCCCTCCAGGCCCCGAGGATGCTGGGTACGGTCCAAACGCACGCACGCACGCTCCTACACACAGAGGAAAAGAGCTCCCCGTCTAATTTTAGCCGTGACATGTAGGCAAGGGGAAGGGGCAGGCAGGAGGAGGCAGGGTGTGAAAGGACGAGGTCCCAGCTGCGGCCGCCCGCACTGACTCGCTACAGCCACGTGCATGGCTATYGGCTCCATCGCTGTGTAAGTGACTGAAATAACAATAGCCGGTGACTCACCCCTTGTGGGCATCGTCGAGCGAGCCGGCCTTCAGCGTGACCCCCCTCTTTGCAAAGGCTGAAGCGGAGATGGGTTTCATGGCTCCAAAAGGGAGCTGGAATGCGTTTGGCTGGGAGCAGCTCCCTGGGGGCAGCTGGGGGACCCAGGGTAGTGATGAAGCATGACGGGGAAGTCCCCAGCCTGTCCACGAGAGGTCCCGCAGGGGGTTTGCAGCAACAAGGGGACGTAAAAAGCTCCTGAGACATCTGTAGAGCGTGCCTGGACCAGACGCTGGCTGTAACTTGGGAGCAAGTTACCTCCTGTGCACGAGCACAGGCTGTCCATGGCAGGCGGCTCGGCTCTGATCAGCCGTGCAAACCCCTTTATCTTTATCAAGGTCCCTAGGAGGCAGGAGAGAATCGCCTCCTCGGCAGGTTCCTCCCCTTATCTTCCTCTTGCTGCTTCGAGGGAAGCGGTGGCACCCGCAGTTTTAGTTGGGTGCTGGAGGGCAGCTGGGCGCCGGGGGGGGACCCCTCTCTTTCTGGGCTCCCTCTGGTGCATGCGCCTCTGGCTGGGGGYGAGCTGGCCTTGGGGCTGCTCGGAGAGGAAGTGCTGCAGTTGGTTATTTTAACGAACGCTGTCAGGGTTTGCAGCGCAGGGAGGAGGCGGAGGGAGAAGCCAAGCGCTCGCTCTCCAAACTAGGACTTGGTCAGGGAGGGCTGGCCCGCCGCCGCTGCGCAGCCACCACCACCCGCTCAGCACCTGCAGGGACCCCGCGCCGCTCCAGATCAGGTCACGGGGGCTTTTCCCCACGGTCTCCCCTTCTCTCCTCCTCCTCCTCCTCCTTGTCCCCCACATTTTGCTGCTTTCGTTTGAGCTGGGTGGGGGATGGGAGGGGGCCGGGGGAGCCAGCCCTTAGTTCGTGGGTATGGTCTGAGCAGGTACCAGGTCCCACCCTGCTGGAGAAAGGCAGGGGGGAGCAGACCCCAGAGTCATCCCCGAGACCCTCAGCCTTGCTCCTGCTGAGCAGTGTTTGCTGCCGGAGGCTGGAGAGAGCCCATGGGACTACAAGCGGTCCCTGGGGCTGAAGCAGGGGCTCTGCGCAACGCAGCCACTGTGGCACTCGGTGGCACCTGGCTGTTGTTTCCCCTTTGGAAGGAGGGCAGGGGTTTTCCCTGCCAGAGGTGCATTTCCAGCCACCCAGTCTGCTGCCTGTTATGGCACTGGCTGCATCCTGCCAGCCCGTGGAGCATGGGGATGGCAGCGGGAAATCTGCATATGGCAGAGGACAGAGGCATGGGGAGACAGCCTGTGCCTTGCTGGGACCCCCAGACCCCAGCTGCTTTGCCTGGGATAGTTTAGGGAAGCAGGACAGACTTGTGGGCTCCTGGCATGTGGCTCCCCAGGTGGCAGTGAGGCACCGTGCTTCTGCCGGGAGCAGAGGGATGCCCTTCCCGATCCCTGCCATGGGCTGGACGGAGGCATGCGGCTCCTACCTCTCCATTATCTGTGCCTGTAGCTGAGTGCCTGAGGCTCTCTTGGCTTTGCTTTGGGAGGTGCAAAGGTCTTTGCATGCCTTTGAGAGGTCCAAAGACTTCCCAGCCCTGGGAATCGCTGCCTGCGCTCTGCATCTGCCACGCTGCAGCTTTATCTTTACTCTGGGTTCACTGCCTCCTGCCTGGGGCTGCTGCCCTGGGCAGATGCTGCGTGTTGCCCTGCCCAGGATGTCATCCACACACTGGGATGTTGTTCCTGCATGCTGGGAGAAAACTCCGGGGCTGCTCGGGGAGTTTGGATCAGACAGCTGGCCTGTGGGACCGGCCTTCCTTTAAATAGCACGTCCCTCGCATCCCTCCTGTACGGGAGGCATGGAGCTGTGTGTACCAAAGGAGGGGACCTGCCCTGGGGGGGATGGTGGGAATCTGCTAACGAAACCACGGGCTGGGCACCCAAACCGCCAGGGTGCCCTGCCGAGCCCCCCACTGCTTTGCTTCATGCATGTTGCTCTGCAAAGGGAACTCAGAGAGAGAGAAGAAACTCTCAAAGTCTTTCCCAGCCTGCGTCGCCAGTCCTGCTGAGGCGATCAAAATAGAAACTGCATGGCCGACCTCTCCCCCGACCCCTGCTCTGCCTCGGCCATGGCACACTGATGGTGGTGGCTCACCCTCTGTGTTTCATCCCGGGTTAATTTGCTGCCCGAGGCCGTCAGTCTTGCCATTGGGCTCCCCAGCCAAACGCAGCGACAGGTTGTTTAAATCAGGGCTGTCAGGTTTCTTGATAACCAGGAGGCAGATTATTTACTGTAGTGGCAAATAAACTTCATAATGTTATGATGGTGGAAAGTTGTCAAGGGATATGAATGCCCGGAGTCAGCCCAGGAGCCTCCAAGGAGACGGCTTTGGTTTAAATTAAGACAAAACACTGTCTTCCATGGATTTTGGGAAGGAAATCACGTTGTTGTAATGGGAACATTGCTCTGAGCCTTAGGGCTGGCAAACTCTTGTCTTCATGAAGTGTAAGTGGAGGGTCTGAGCTAGTCTGGCAGATGTGCCTTAAAGCACATCTCGGGTTCGCCCTGAGAAGGCGGTGAAGGGGAGGTGGCACCAGGGCGTCGTGCAGAGCTTGGGGAGAGGCGGATGGAGCTGCCACCAGAAGGATGTGGGGTTGTGCTAGGAACTGTAAAAAAGTCTCAGGCCCTTTTGCTCACTGCCTCTGCTTTTCCCAGCAAGCTGAACTTGAGAGCATTTTCTTGTGAAGGGCCAGGCAGGAGGGTGGGATGGCTGATCCCTTTTGCCTTGCCTTGATCAAGGCTCGGCCAGGCGGTGGGGACCGTGCTCAGGTCGCTGCATGGCCCTGGGCAGTTCCTTCCACCTGGCTTTGTCGCTTGGAGAAGCTTCCCATGACAAGCTGCAAAGCCATGGTGTTCCATTTTTTTGCCTTGCCTACAACCCCCTGCAAGGAACTGCTGGTCCCTGTCCCTGCATCCGTCCCCCTGCCTTGCTTGTTCAAAGAAGGTAGTTTAGAGGCTGCATCTCCTCCGTGTGGCATCCCCAGCTCCTGATGGAGTGTGAATAACCAGAAAGTGGTGTGGGGTTAAAGTTAGTGGCTGCATCGCATCCCTGGTGTGGACTGCGTGGTGATCCACCTGGGGCACCCACAGTCAGAAGTGTTGCTGAACTGGTGATGCTGAGCCGACACTGCCAGTTGGGCTGTGCTGTGAAATTCCTGTCCCCTGAAATAAAGCCAGTGGGTGAGTTTTGCTTCTGGCCATCTTGTGCAGGGATCCCATTACTGTTTTGTGTCTGGGGTGTGTCAGGGTATTTGCATCAGGTCTACAGCACTGGCACTGCTGCGACGCCAGGGAGCAGAGGTGTGTATGCGTGGGAGCAGGAGGCTGCGAGTTGTGCTCTTGCTCGGCCACGTGCAAAATGGGTACAAAGAGGCCAAACTGACACTGCTGCCCGTCCTTTGTGAAGCAGTGCAGTCCTGGGGCCTCCAGGTTGGTCAACCGAAGTGCCCAGTAGCACTGACGGGCTTCTGAGCATGTTAGCAAAGCCCTTAGATGTTGCCAGGGGTGCCTTGCTCTCGCTGTCCATGCCCAGTAGCCGTGGCAGGGGCCTCTACACAGCTCCCTGCAGAGAGGGGTGCTGGAACTGCACGTGCAGAGACCTCAGGGCTGGGAGGAAGTCCTCTGCAGCTGCATGCATGTGACCACCAGCCGGTTTCTAAACCCTTGCCTTGCTTTCTTACTAGGAGAGAGGTCTGAAGTCATCTGGATCAACCCCAGGGCTCACTGTTCCCCTTTGAGTGTCCTGCAAGGGCCAGAAACTGCCTTCTGCAGCCTGGAGGGGCAGCCTTAAGGTTGTGGCAGTAATCTCCTCCTCCACAGTATATGAGGGTGACGATACAACCGAGGATGTCCTTGGCCACGGTTTGCCCTGGGAATGCCATGCTCTTGCAGCTTGGGAGCCTGGGAGCGAGGTGCTATGGCCTGTGTAGGCAGTGGCACTTGTTGCAGTAGATCAAATGAATGAATCCTAAAATAGAAGGTGAGCACAGCCCGTAGCTCACCTCTCATGATGCTTTGAAAGGCTCGTGGTTTGGACAGAGCCTCCTTACTCCTGTGCTGGGGGGAGCTGCATCTCCTTGCTCATGCTGGAGGGTGCTGTGTGTCCCCAGCACAGAGAGCTCCTGACTCTGTTTTATTTGCGTGATGTAGGAGAGATTACAGCTGGAATGGAAATTCTGCATAGAAACAAACCACGCAGAGTTTGGGAACTTGCTGATCACTGCTCACCTCACTGCAACCAAAGCCCTGAGGGCTGCACCACATCTTGACCAGTGTATCCCTCCCCCATCTGGCACAGGGGCATCTTCCTCAGCAGACCTCATCCGTGCTGGTTGCCCTTTTGTGGCACCTCGGAGAGTGCTGGCTGGGGAGCCTGAGGGAGAGGAGAGGTCAGTGACTGATGCCTGGGAGCAGGACGAGAGAGTGGGGACAGGATCTCAGCAGGGGTGGTGTAGGGCCGGCAGCGTACATGGGAAGATTGAGTATCAGAGCACTGAAAGGAGAGGGGGGTGCGAGCTTGTGATGGAAACCGAGGCTGAAGGCAAGCGTTAGTATGTCAGCAGGGCGGGGATGAGCAGCAGCTCCCTGGATGGGCTCCCGGACTCTTGTCCCTTGGTCCCTCCGATGTCCTGGCAGGGAGGAGACAGAGAGGCAGAAGCCCAGGAGATCTTGGTGTCACGCAGGGGTGGCTATTAATAACACTTACACTTTCCCTGTGGTTGAGCTGTGCGAGTCAAGCGTCCTTGCCAGAGGAAGACAGCTTGTAAACTGAAACGGGCTCCTGCTTGCATGCTGCTAGCTCCAGTGCTGCAGCAGCTCCCCAGCACCCGCAGCAAGCCGGGACGCAGCCAGCCACCATCAGGATGGGTGCTCATCAAGGAGCAGGGAGAAACTCTTGGACTCATTTCCCTTGCTGTAGCCCCGTGGTTGGAAAAAATGCTTTCCAGTCAACTAACTGGAGGTTTGCTGAAAGGTCAGGAGGAGCTGATGGTATTTTTCAAGTCCAGACTTCTCTAGGGCTTAAGGCTTGTGTGTTGTGCTGCTGGTGGTGTCCTGCAGTAGGGTCCTCTTGCCACCCTTGGTGCCAGGAGAGGGGTGCCAGGTTTGGCACTGTATGAAGGTAATCTGGGATCTCTCTTGCTTCTGGGCGCTGGCAAGAAGAGACCAGGCTGCTGGAGGGACAGAGGGAATAGTAACATGGAGGAAGGGCCAAGCAGGTGTGTGGCACAGCATCCTTCCACATGTCTAAGGGCACAGAGGGCCTGTTCAGTGCGGTACATGGGGGTTTGCTTGAGGCTAGTGGAAGAAAGCAGAATAACACAGCTGAGTATCAAGAAGCTCTCCCTGATGTGGGCAGAGCCTATGCCTTGAGGGACACTGTGTGTTTAGCCCTAGGAGTCAGCCTGTCTGGTTTTGGAGCTGCCACCACCACAGGAGGGATGGCTGCTGGCTGTCCGGAGAGCACGGTCTCCATATCAGCTGATCCACAAGCTCTGTGTCCACTGAAGTTACAAGATGCAAGTTTTTCCTCTTCAATCCCTGCTTGACTTTCCAAGGGCATTTAGATCCTGCCACCAAGGTTAGCTCTGTCCTTAGACTCTGAGTGCCCAGGGAGCTTCCTGCAGCAGCCCCCTCCTCCCCCAGCTCTTGAGGGCAGCACTGCCCATTCTCCAGGACATGTTCCTGCTTCAGCAGCATCTCTGCCCACCAATGCCAGGCAGGGAGCATAGGACGCTAAGGAGCTCTGAGGGGTCTGGTTAGAAAAACAAAAAACCTCCCAAGAGCTCTGACTGCAGATCATGAGCAGACCACAGCTGCTGGCTCCTTCCTCATTCACAGAAGGAGATTGAAATGATAGTGCAAAGCTGCTTGTAAGTAGAGTTGATATCCTAGTGCGTGCAGCGGTACTTCCTTTCCCTCCCACCCTGCAAATGCCAGGCTGCCTCCATCCAGCCTCCTTACCTAACTGAGCTGAGCAATGCAGTCTGCAGAGCAGCCACAGTTGCCAGCTCTTCTCCATCTTGTCTCAGCAACAAACAGTGGAGATCCCAGAGATGTGCTTGTGTTAGGCCAGGGGCTTCCAGGGCTTAGCTCCTCTCGGGCTCCTCTCCACCCAGTGCATGGTTCCCCAGCTGCTCTGCACGCAGCTCTGCTGGTGCACATCAACCCTGGGCACCCCCGGCAGTCAGTCTGTCTGCTCCACCAGCGGCAGCTCTCAACACCTGTGATACTTCCAATCTGAGCTCCAAATGGTGTAAGTTGAGAGAGRTGGGGATATATTCAGCATTATATCTGAGCTGCCACGTGCTCCTGTTGTGGGCCGTCAGATGGTTGCCTGGTAATAACCTTCACCACTGGTGGCCAGAGCATGAGTCCATGTGCCACTTGCAGACAGCCCTGAAGATAAAAAGGGCTGTAATCAGCTAGTACCCAAACATAAATGTCAAGCCAAGGTTGTTCTAGCAGATTTCCTCACGAGACTGTGGTACAAAAAGGAAGGAAGCTGTGTTGAGAGATCTTCCTGCTCATAGCAGCAGCTCAGCAAGCAGTACAGCAGCTTCATGCTAGTGGAGTATCTGGGGCAGGAGGGACCATTCAGCTCATTCGGGCTGTAGTTGGACTGTACATCTCCTCCAGCAGCTAAAGCCAGCCAAAAAGGGTCTGCTGCAGCATGCCACACCCAGGCAGTGTTCTCTCTTGGGTTTTTTAACACGTTTTATTTGTTCAGACAATTTTTAACACCTATTGATAATGATGCAATTTACTGTGCATCATCCTGCACACAATGGGGAGAAGGAGCAGGAATGGAGCACTGCAGTGTCAGGGACAGGCTGGAAGCAGGGTGATCAGCAAAATGTGCTTTTGCCCTCTGCAAAGCTGCACGGGCCTCGGTGGTGTGATAGTTTACCTGCTAGTGACCAAGTACCTGCATTGCTCGCTGTGGTGGGACTTGAGAAATCCTTCCGAGGAGGTGGCACTTTGTTTTTGCTTTCAGTTCAGCCAGACTTTAGCTGCCCTGATGCTGCTCTCTGGAGGGCGTTGCTGTCCTTCCTTCCCTCCTTGCGCTATGTTACTGMGTACAGGCATGGCAATGAGACTGTAGAAACTAAAGAGCTGGCTTCCTTGCCTACCAGGCTGGAGGAGACCAAACCAAGCCTGGCCTTCTCCAAAAATACAAACTCAGCTTTTACTCTTCTAAAAGAAATAGATGTACAGCCCAATGCGTTGCTTGTGGTACAAGAACTAAGCAAAAGCTTCAGTTTGCAGTCCAGAAAGTAACACTTATGTCCCATTGTACATGCATATCCCAAACAAAAACGGAAGCTTCTGACAGATTTGCCTGTTTGCGTGGACCTCGGGGCCGTGGAGGTTTGGGCCAGGATGTTTTCCTGAAGGTCCTCTGGTATTGCTGACCTGCAAGCGAGTGCATAAAAGAGCATGAGAAGGGAGGAAGCTAGAAGCGAGTGCAGCAGGTGCCAACCTTAGTGCAGTGGTGAGTGGTGTGCCTGTACCCTTGTGATGGGTAGAGGAGCTGCCTTGTACAGCATGGAAATTGTTGAGAGTGATGGTGGTGGCTTGTGTGTGCCTACAGGCTGCCGTGATCCAGAGTCCCCTGCCTTGGGAGCAACTGAAGAGCCAGAAGTTTGCTTGTACCAAACTGTGGGTCTTGGTGGTTTTTTTGAGTTGCCCTTGAATAAATCCTCTCTATTTAGYGGCTGAAGAGAGGCGGCAGCTGGAGGGTGGGAAGTGAAGCACTAGCTCTGGAGGAGGGGAGCGCTGGAGCTAGCCAGGTTCAGCCTCTTCCACTTCGGCCTTTGCATGCCGAGCCGCCAGCGCTGAAACCACTGCAGCACCTTCCACCTGTGGCATGGGGCTTTCCACGGACTGCTGCAACGTCCGGGCAGCGTGTCAAGCTTCGAGGACTGGGCAGGGAAAGCTTGAGAGCCCCACTAAAGCTCTTTCCACCGGGAGAGGGAAGTTTTGAGCAGGACAGATGGAATGATTTTTCTAGCCCTTCTCTGCTCTACTCCAGCTCTCCTAGCCAGCTTCTACCAAATCTACCTGCCCTGCTTTTACTTGCCTGGTTGTTTTATTTCTTTAGGATTTGCAAGGGTTTAGTTTTGATTTGCTGCAAATTCAGCGGGGCTGGTGCTTAGGCAGTGTGGTTCCCGCAGGGAAACCAGGCAGGCCAGCACCAAGGGAACGAAGGAGAGTGGCGGGGGTAGTGGCCAGGGCTGATCAGCACCTCGGGATGCAGGGGCTATGCCGATCCTGCAGTGGTGAGTGTGGGGTGCAGAGGGTTCTGGCCAGGTCGTTCCGTCGCAGCACCCTGGGCTGAGCTGTGAAACCCAAGGGGAGCGGGAGCCACAGCAGTGCGTCTACCCAGCAAGTGGGTCCCAGCCCTGCCGTGTGCCCTGGGTGGCATCGCCATGTCCCCCCCTCCCTCCTCCTGCCCTCTGTCCCCCCATCCCCCCTGCCCTGACCCCCACAGCCTAGCCTGGGGACTCACGGGAGAGCCTATTTAATTCCTGGTCTCTGTGTTAACAGCCACCATCCGGGTGCGATGGAAACCTTTTTTAGGCGGCACTTTGGGAGGAAGGGGCCGCAGCGTGCCAGCGCGGTGGCCGTGCCCGCAGGCAAGGCCAGGCGACGCTCCCAGGCGGGGCTGCCCTCCACCTCACTGGCCCAGCGCCGCCGCGGCTCGGGCACCCCACTGACGGCCCTCTCCTGCCTGGGCCAGCCCCGGCGTCCCGGTCCCCGCCGCCGCTCCAGCACCACGCCGCCCTGCCTCAGCCCCAGGTTCGCTGTGCAGACAAAGCGCGGGGGCCGAGCACGAGCCATCGATGCCCACCTGGTCGGTCCCTCCATCCTCCTGGCCAGCCTTGTCCCCACCGGAGAGGAGGGGGACAGGGCGCCCCACACCGACAGCTCTGGATCCGAGTCTCCAGAGGATGGCAGCGCARTGGCAGAAGCCAAGTGGGGCCAGCACGAGCGGCAGGCCGAGGAGAGGTGGCTGGCCATGCTGCCCCGGCTGCGGCCGCTCCAGGCCGGGCTGCTGTCGCGGGGCCCCCGCTGCCTGTGGCGCACCTCCTCCCACCAGCTGCCCACCGAGTTCATGTACAACTGGGCCGCCTACGGCTTGCCAGGCCGCTACCGCCGCCTCAGCCAGCGCCGCCGCTCCAGTGATGCCCCCCGGCCCGGGCTGCTCCCCTCCAGCCACCTACGGCTGCTGGCCCAGCGCTGCGTGGAGGCGGCCGGAGCCAGGCACCCCTCTGCCGCCCTCCCCGAGTGCTTGGGACCGGAGTCCACCTGCCACGCCGCCCTGGATGGCTGGAGCCCCCAGCTGCTGTATGTATGGCGGCGGTGGCATGCAAGCGGGTGATGCCTCAGGGAGGGGAGGCTGGGCGCAGACCCAGGCTCGGCGGGGAAGGAGGGAAGGGACTCTGCGCCATTGGCCCTGGCTGCCATCAGTGTCTTGCAGTGCTGCTCACATCCCCTGAGCATCTCCCGCTCAGGCCAGCGCTGCCTCTGGTGCTCTCGGCGCAGCCCCTGGGGCTTGCGGGCATCCCCTTCTGCCACGCTGGGGCCAGAGGGAGGTGGCAGGCTTGGTTGTGGGCTAGAGATGCACGCTTTCTCCCCTGGTCGGCTCCGCTGCTCTTTTCCCCCACCCTAGCACATCTGGGAGAAGCTCGCCAGCCCCAAACAAACAGCTGCTTTTTTTTCTGGTTGGTTGTGCTGGTCCCCGAAAATGCCCCAGGCTCTGAGGTGCCTTGGTATGAGAGAGCTGCGGGGAACCTCTGCGGGGCAAGGGCTCTGGGTTGTCCCTGCAAAGGCAGCCCCACCACGGCAGCTCGGTGGAGCGTCCCAGGCTGTTTTGCAATGGACCTGTCATCCCCAAGGGCTTTGACACAGCAGGCCCAGGCTGTGCCTTTTGCTGGGTGCAGGGTGTCTTTAGCTGAGCCGTCAGCAACATGGCCAGCACCTCTTCGTCCCACGAGGCTGCCTCGCAGGAGCAGGTACTCCTCAGCCAGTGGTRCTGGGGATTCACCTCATTTCCAGACGCTTGGTCCTGAGGATGCTTTTCTGCTCCAGCCTCACCACCCACCCCAGAAGCAGACTGTGTTTTGCATTCCTCCTCCCCTGATCTAATAGCCAGCCCTCCTGTGTCTTCCAGGAAAGCTATTGCCAAGTCCAGCCTCCAGCACATGGTAGCCCAGCCAAACCCTGCACTAGCCCTGAGGAGTGACTCAGAGAGGCAGATACGCAGCACTGTGGACTGGAGCGTAAGTTGTAGCACGTTTTGCTGGGCGTTGCATGGGATGGGCTCCTGGCCAAGAAGCAGCAGGCTCTTCCCAGGCTGAGGCTTCCCAGGTGACTTCAGCTTTGACATATTTGTGGCCTCCACTGTTGCCACCAGCTGGTGCCAGCGTCTGTGCTGCTGGCAGCACCCCTTGATGCTGCGAGGAGAGGCTGTGCAGGCACAGGTGGTTCCTGAGAGGATGGCATAGCTACTGCACTGCCAGCTCTTCTGCTCCTGGCAGCCGAGGTCTTCTGGTGGCCGGGGCCAAGCAGCAGGAGCAAGCCCCTGCTCCTTTGCAGGCAAAGCCTGGCAGGTTTTAAGCTGCATCCCTGGGTCATAGAACAGAAGCTGTTTCAGGAGCGTCCCCTGCGTTGAATTTGCCCCAGTGCCTCCTCTCAGGGGGTGGTGGAAGCAGCCCCACTGTGCAGGACGCTGCAACTGGGCTGCGGGTCTTGGAGCTGGTTTCCTGGGGCCCTCTTGTTTCCAACAGGTGGGCCATGGCAGCAGCTTTGTGAGGTTTCCTCTGTCCAGATGTTGGCCCTGGTTGTTCTGTGCATCTTGTCTCCCAGCCTACACCTAGYTCCAACGCCCCAGCCTTGCTTGTCCCAGTATCTTGTCCCTTGCACAAAGCATTTTAGGGGCTTGGATGATCATCTGGGGGTGCTCTCAGAGAAATACGTTGTCTTGTGCCTTTCAGGAGACTGCGGTCTATGGGGAGCACATCTGGTTTGAGACCAATGTCTCTGGGGACTTCTGCTACGTTGGGGAACAGAACTGTATGGCGAAGCTGCTGGTGAGTCACCGGGGGTCACCCGCCTCTCCGGCAAGGGCCGCAGATGTGGGCTGTGCTGCCACCCGGTGGGGACACCACGAAGGCCCTGCTGCTGCTGCCGGGGCAAGCATGGGGGTCTGGGGGGCTGCCAAGGAGGGGAGTGTGTCCCTCCTACCTCTGCATGCTGGAGGGCTACGTCCCCAATTTCTGCTGGTGCTCAGTTTGCAATGGGAACCCGACACGGGGTTCCCGCTCACTCGGAGGTGGTATGATGATATTCCAGGGAGAGGCTGTTGGGATCTCACACCCTTAGAGGGAGAATCCGAATCCAGCTTCTCTGAAAAGACCTTTCAGTAGAGGAGAAAAGTGAGTGCTGGAGACCCAGGCCTGCTGGCCTGACCCTGCAGGCAGCACTGATCTTACAGGGTTGCTGCAGTTCACTCTCCCGGCTTGCAGGCTCGAGCCTGCTTGTGGTGTGGACATGAAGCACTGACACCATCCTGTGCTTGCCCACAGGGCTTACCATGGGAGCCCTGCGAGTGCTTCCCAGACATGGTGCTCTCAGGCAATGTCAGAAGAGGCCAAGGACTGATTAAGCAGCGGGAGAGCACCTCCCTGCTCTGTCACAGACTTGAGAACGTCTGCTCTAGGCACACACCTAGATTCCTTTACTTGCAAGGAGTCTAGGTGTATATAACTTTCCTGTAGGACTTGTTCTGCATCCTGAAATATATGAAGGAGGTGTAATGGGAGGCTGAGCTTGACGGTCTCTGAATGCTGCTATTCACATGCATGTTTTTCCTCCTCTTTTCTCATCCTCCAGCAAAAACCTCTCTCCAGGCGTAAGTGTGCAGCCTGCAAGATCGTAGTGCATACACCCTGCATCGAACAGCTGGAGAAAGTGAGTAGAGTCTGTTAAGCCCTCTCTGTGGCTTGCAAAGCTCTAACAGCCTTTTCCTGGGCAGCCCTTCCTCTTGGGTAGTGAAACAAAGAATATTGGGGAACTGCAATGTGTCATTACAAAGAGGGATCTTCTGAGGAGACAATACCAAAAGGAGCATCTAGTGACATGATTGGGACCCCAGGCCCCATTTTGTTCAGTAACAGAGATATGTGAGGGGTTTTGTGGCAATCATCAAACACCTCAAAGCTCTGGGCCTGCTGTAGTAAAATAAACTCCAGTAGGTTTCCTATGGGTATGATGGTTTTACTGATTCTTCTCATGTGTGTTCAATCTACAGATAAATTTCCGCTGCAAACCTTCCTTCAGGGAGTCAGGATCCCGGAACGTACGGGAGGTGAGAGATGTGCCTGGGACGCTGCCCATGTCTGACCCCTCCTTGCCTTCCCAGTTTGGTGGCAAAGGCATCAGATGCTGCCAGCCTGTTGCCCATCAGAGTGCAGGCATCATTCTGCCTCCTGGCTGCAAGGGGATGGCACAGTAAGAGGGATGCTTCTTTGCAAGGCAGCAGCGCAGACTGGGTGTGAGGAGTGAGGATCTCGCAGGCAGCAAATGCAGAGCATCTGCTGGTTTGCATGTTCTAAAGCTCCTGCATCTGCGTGGGGGGAACCTGCAAACAGTGTTTCCTGGGAGAGTTTTTTCCCTCCTTGTGCTGGTCCCCAAGCAAGTAGAGGAGGCTGTGGCAAACAGGAGTTCCCCAAGTCTCCCACAATTTGGAAGGGAGCAGTACGGGCTCACGTCTTGCTTTATCGCTCAGCCCTGGCCTCAGTGCCACAGGTACTCCAGGTAGCAGTGGAAGATGCCCACAGTGGTGCTGTCGGACCCCTTTAGCCGATGTTTTAATGTCCTGGGCGTAAGCAGTGGCCTGGGACCTGCCTGCTGAGCTGCACTGGTAGAAGCACTTGTCAACCTTCATGCTTCACCCTCCAGCCCTTGGAGCCCGTGGAGCCCATGCAGTGCTCTGGGGTGGGTGTGGATGGCTCAGTCATGGGCCATTTTGGTAACACCGTGTTTGTGCTGGCATAGCAGACGCAGTAGGGGAAAGGTACTCAAATAGAGGGCTGCCTGCTCAGAAGTGCCAGTGTCACCTGGTAAGGTGAAGCTTTCAACATCACTTTAAACCTTCCTTTCTTCCTTTGCTTCTCCTGCCGTGCCTCCTTCCCATGTCACTCTTAGCCCAGCTCCCTTATTTGTCCTTCACTTACTTTTTGGGCTCTGCTGACAACTCTCTGCCTCTGCTCACTCTTCTGTCTCTAGTTTCCTCTTCTCCAACCTGTAAAAATTTTCCCTCCTTCCCCTTTTCTGGTTTTCCTCCTTTTACTCACAAACCCTGCTTCTCCATCCTGTCTTTCTAATACTCCTCAGTTCCTCCAACGGCTCTTCCCTCCTGTTTCCCTAGAAAGGTGCTCTTCTGGCCTTTGTGCTGCCAGGGATCCCCTTCAGGGTCAGCCCTTTCCCTACATGTGCCTGGTGGGACTCAGAGCTGAGCTCAGGGTATAGCCCCCTTTCTGCTGCCACTGGATTAATGTCCAGTAAAGCCAACAGGACTCTTCGTCGTCTCCCATGTGCTGCACTCAGAGCAGACGACACTGGAGCTGACCCAGATCTCCTGCCAGGTTCTGCCTCTACCATCATCATGATGCCAAAAGCTGTCAAGAGCAGGGTGTTGGGCCCTACCTCACGGGCTGTGAACTTGTACTCCCTTTTCCCTCTTTGCTGCCTTCCCCACAGTGCCATTCCCAATCCAGGGCCGGAAGAGGAAGGGGGGATGTAGGAAATGTGGTACTTCATTGCAAAGCTTCTGTCCCCCCCAACGCTCAGAGATCCCACTGTCACGTTTCCCTGCCTCCACAATTGCTCCTACAAGTCCCAGCCCTCACCCACTGTGAGCCTGCAGAGGGAAGGTGCCTGCGAGCAGCCTTGCTCTCCTCCCTGCGGGCAGGGTCTGAGGCAGGCTGGCAGGACTTGCCCTGGGGCGAAGAGCAGGGTGAATTGGGTGTGGGGGGCTTTGGGGCTGCTCCTCTCCTCAAGGAACGTGGAGCTAGGCAGTTCACTGCTTAGCTGCGAGCACTTCCATCTTCTTGCTGTGGGCACAAACTGTGTCCCCCTGGGGATTTTCACTCCTTCCACTGGCATGTTTTTCACCTGGCGCTGGGGGCATCTGGTCAGAGACATTAGGAGATGGAGACGTGATTTATGACCAAAGTAGTGCTCCACACTACTGCTTGCCCACTCTCCATTGTGTTTGCTTCATGTGATTCTCAGTCTTCAGTTTCCCTCGCTTCCTTCCTAGTTTTTCTGGTTTTAATTCCCTCTTCTCTGAGCACCTTAATTTGGCCTCTTGCCCCCTGATTCTTTGGCTTTGCCTTCTCCCAGAGGGTTGGGGCTGGTGCATGTGAGTAGTGGGTTTGCTGCAAGAGAGATCCTGTCTGGCCTGGGTCCATTCCTCCTGCCTGTTCCTGTGTTCCCTCACATGCAGGGCCTTTCACTCCCTTTATTTTTTCTCTTTTTTTCTTTTCCCTTTAGCCCATAGTTGTCCGGCATCACTGGGTACACCGGAGGCGGCAGGAAGGGAAATGTCGGCAGTGTGGCAAGGTGAGAGGGCACCTCATTTTTTTTCTCAGCCTGAACGAAAGCTAAGGTCAAACCAGAGACAAGAACAGGGCTGGGGACCAGGGACGTCCCACCATTCCTGTTTGGTGGCAGCAGCCTACAGCAACACCAAGACGCGTGCCCTGTTTTGCACAGTGAAGCACTACGTAAGTGCTTCCCACACACAGTTGTTCTCCCCCTGGGCCCAATCAATCCTGGAGGGGACTGTCTTCCTGACATGCTTTCCTTGGGCAATAGGGACACCCCTGCAGAGTGCAGTGGCCTCCTTGGTGCCGTAGTGGTGGTTGGGGCTATCTCACAGGGATCTGGGGGGCTCCAGCTGCAGGCACACTCTCTTTGTTAATGTCTCTCTTGGTGGTGGGAAAGTCCTGTTGGATGGTAGAAAGCTGCGAGGGAATTCCCTAAGCCTCTTATCCTTCCCTCTGCAGGGTTTCCAGCAGAAGTTTGCCTTCCACAGTAAAGAGATTGTAGCCATCAGCTGTTCCTGGTGCAAGCAAGCGGTGAGCAAAGCCCCCATTGAACGTCTTACCAGCCTGCTCTGCATCTAATGACCTCTGCTTTCTGCTGGGACCCCCCAAGCTGCTTCTCTGCAGCCTGCCCTTACAGCTCCTCTTACTGGGAGAGGCTGTACTGTGGTAGCTGGGAGGAAGAGAAGGTGGTTGTCCCCAGCAAACTGAGCAGCTGAGTTTTCTCTGTCTCTTCTCTTCTCCTTCCCCAGTATCACAGCAAAGTGTCATGTTTCATGCTGCAACACATTGAAGAGCCCTGCTCGCTGGGGGCTCACGCTGCTGTCGTCGTTCCTCCCACCTGGATTCTGCGGGTCCGACGGCCCCAGGTAACTCACCTCAGCTCTTGTGGCTCTTTCACAACTCCTGCTTGCCCAGCAGCTCCTCATGGAGTTTTTGGGTTTGTTTCTTTTCTCTCTAGAATCCACTGAAATCTAGTAAGAAGAAGAAAAGGACATCGTTCAAGCGGAAATCCAGCAAAAAGGGGGCCGAGGTAAGAGATGAGGGGACAGGGAATGACCTTGTCTTGGAAGGGTGGAGGGACTGGGCAGTGGGGAGCAGGACTGGGAAACAAGGGGGCTTGGTGGGGCCTGCGCTGAGGTTAAGGAGGGTGAGGTGGAGGGAGGGTGCCTGCTGGCAGGGCAAATCCCAGCTATAAGGCTTACGGGGTGGCTGCGATGTTCTCTTCCTCTCACTCCTGACCATGTGTGATGTTAGGGCTCAGCTGGAGGTGGGAGTTTGCGTTTCCCCGGATTTGTTGAAGGACCTGCGGTGTCTCTTGCAGGAAGGGAGGTGGAAACCCTTTGTCATCAAGCCCATGCCAGCTCCTCTCATGAAGCCCTTGCTGGTGTTTGTGAACCCCAAGAGCGGTGGGAATCAGGTATGTCCTACATGTCCCTGAGAAGGCAGCTCTATGGGGGCATTGCCTTTTGGCTGCTGAAGACTCAGCATAGTTTTGGTAAAGTCTTAGCTGCAGAAGAGGCAAGGCAACCTCCGCAATGCCAGTTTGCTGCCCAGCAATTCCCACCAGGCTTTGCCTGAGTCCCCCCAGAATGCCATTGTCTTGGCCTGTCCTCAAGACCAGATGCCTTCTTTCCTCTGTCCACTGGGAACTCCCTGTTCCCTGCTAAGTCTTTCTTGTCCTCACAGGGAGCCAAGATCATCCAATCCTTCATGTGGTATCTCAACCCACGGCAAGTTTTTGACCTCAGCCAGGGTGGACCCAAGGAGGCGTGAGTACTGATGGGGGCAGCACCCTTCTCTCCCCCATCCCTGCCCCAGGTATTCCTCCCCAGAGCTCTTCCCGCAGCTGGTGGAGGCCTGATGCTCCATACCTCCCTTGTGCAAAGACACCTCTAACGAGTTCATGCTTTGAGAGGCCTCTCTAGGATACCTTGTGGCCAGTCCTGGCCTTGCAGTGTTTCCTGCTGGACGGCTGGTCTAATCTTAAGGCTAGTGGCAAAGAGACCAGCTTTAGGGTGACATTCCCAAACCTAGTTCATTATGTTCCATTAATGTTGCGTGGGTCTTGTCTGCTTGCTGCGTTTCGGCTTATCTACGTGTACGTGGACTGTGGACACCCTGCTCTTCCTCCGCAAGAGCTGGTGAAGCGAAAGTTACTGTGGCTTTGCCCACTGCTGTGACCTGTTGTGGCAATGGGGAAGGAGACACGCACATGGCTTTGTGAATGCCATGGGCTCTGCGAGGGCAGGGAGCCCTGCAGCCGCTGCGTAACACCTTCGGTGCCTCTTCCCTCCCCTCCTTACCCTCTCTGTTCCCTGCAGGCTGGAGCTGTACCGCAAGGTCCACAACCTTCGGATCCTGGCGTGTGGGGGAGACGGCACGGTGAGTCCCTTGGCCCCTTTGTGCTTGCGGTACCCTTTGCCCCAGGCCCTTCCAGTGCCAGCAGCAGCCCTCCTTGCTGTAATCCAGAACAGGGCAAAATGTGCGCACTGTGTCCATGGTCCAACTGGTGGCACCGGATACTATGGGTCCCCTTGTGCACTGCTCCAGGGAGTGCTAGTCTGTGGCATGTCTGGATTTGTCACCCTTTTGGGGGCCAGTGTCCTCATTGGGGTTACTGGTATCTCCTGCAGCACCCGTTTGGAGCATTAAAGACTGTGAATAGCCTCGGTGGTGGCTAAGGGGACCCTGTCTCTGCCCCTCTGCCATCGCTAGTGCTGCTGGTCCCTGAAATAACCAACTGTTTCTTTGCGCTCTCTTGCTTGAGCAGGTGGGCTGGATACTCTCCATTCTGGACCAGTTACGCCTCAACCCACCTCCTCCTGTGGCCATCCTACCTTTGGGGACAGGGAATGACTTGGCCAGGACACTGAACTGGGGTGGGGTAAGTGACAGGCAGAAGAGCTCACTGCTGACATAGCAGGGCTGAGCACTTCGACTCCAGTTCCAGACACATGGGTGGGGATTTGCACTGGCTGGCTGTTTTGACTTTCCCTAACTACAGACCAACAAATAAGTGCAGTTTGGATGTTACTGTTCTTCTGACATTTGAATTATTCTGAATTAGGTTATAATATGTTAGGACATTAACAAAAGCAATCATTATTTCAAACTTTGGGAGATTTTTAGAAGGAAGATGTATTGTTCTTAAATTTAAAGTCCCGCTTTGTTGAGCATTCAAGTAGAATTGATCTTTTCCGCATCCTTTGCTCTGGGATGTCTTCCCAAAGAAGAAGGCATCTCTGCGGGAGGCAGGTAGGAGACTCACCAAGTCCTGCTCTTCACCAGGGTTACACAGATGAGCCTCTGTCCAAGATCCTGTCGCACGTGGAAGATGGGAACATTGTGCAGCTCGATCGCTGGAACCTCCATGTAGAGCCAAACCCTGACACAAACCCTGAGGAAAAGGATGAGGCGGCCGCTGACAAGGTGGGACACCTCCTCTCCACACTCGTTCCCTGCACTGGGGGTCTGCGTTCTCCTTCTCCCGCTGGCTCAGGCAGCCCCAGCACCTGGGGCTACRGTGTTGGGCTGGCATTTCCCTGCTCCAGTTCCACTCCTCTCCTCATGGCTCTGACCCATGGCGCTCATGGTGAGGCGTGTAGAGATTAGAACTAAATGTCCACCRGAGGTTTTTAACCACAGCTTGCAACAGGTATAAGCCCAGTCCCCTCTGAGACTGTTTCTTTAGCAGAAACATGGGTGATTGCAGATATCTTGGAGAGTAGAGTGTCCCCCCTTGGGCCATGTCCCTTACCCCTAGGAGGCGGGGTCCATCATCTCAGGCTGGTGACCTCTGTATTTTCCTGGGGCGAAGGCAAGCCTCTACTCCCTCAGCCTTGTGAGCACGGTGCATGGCTCTGCTATAGCCTGACCTCATCTTTGCCGTGGCCACACACTGGCAGCCTCATCTTTGTTCCTCCTTTCCATTTCAGCTCCCCTTAGATGTCTTTAATAACTATTTCAGCCTTGGCTTTGATGCGCGGGTGACGCTGGAGTTCCACGAATCCCGAGGTATGGGGGGGGTGGCAGGGCTGGGGCAGGGTCTGTGGTGATGGGATGCCCCAGAGGTGGGCCCATAAAATGCTCCTCGGGAAAGTGAACAAGAGGATTGCCCCAGGGACAGGGCTGGAGGTGAAACCTGGGGAGCAAGTGGAGGCTGCAGAGGGGGAAGAGGGGTGCCTGCACGGGAAGAGAGCTGGGGGCTGCCTCCTGGCCGACGCTGGCTGGAGAGCCATGTCTGGGAAGAGCTGGCAAGTGAAGTATTTCCATGTGCAGGCCAATGACCTGGACTTTTTTCTCCTTTCCCTAGAGGCCAACCCAGAGAAGTTCAACAGCCGGTTTCGGAATAAAATGTTCTATGCTGGGGTGAGTGTGTGGAGGATATCTGGGCATGCCTTCATAGCAGCCTTAGCGTCAGCTGGAGCACAGGCACGGCCCCGGCTCCTGTCTGCACCCTCAACTCACTCATCCGAGTTACACGGGCCTTCACGTGCACCCAAGCTGAGCGCCCCCCCGAAGCTGGAGAGGTGCTGGAGAAAGGCTGCAGCCCTGGGAGTCACAGCTCCTCTTTGGCTGCAAGCACTGCTGGCAGTACAGCTTGCTCTCTGGCCTGCGGTACAGTTGCTGTCTTGATCTCCTGCCACTATTGTTCTTGTTCTCCGGCTCACGGACAGTCACCCAGACAGGACCTCCCCAGAGCTGTGAGGAGGCAGGCTGTCCCCCCTGCAGAGGAACGGGAAGCCTTTCCATAGAGTCCCCATACTACTTTGGTCTTTTATTTTATACCTTGGGCCAGTTACAGCTCCCTGGCTAATTATGCCACCCTCCTGTATCTCACCTCTAGAGCTTTGTGTCTCGGTGTTCTTTGTTCGTCCATCCCCCCATCCTCAATATACCTCCCTACCCATGTGGCTGGGTGACCAGTATTTGAGCAGTACTAAAGGCCAAGTGCTGCTCTGTACCATCTCACATCTCTCCTGTTTGTGTCTCCCTGCCTCTCTGTACAGTTAAACCCAAAGGGGACCCTAGGATCTGTGTAACAGAGGTCATACTGTCTCTTCTGGTATCTCTAGATGAGATCACATCAGCTCTGTTTTATGGTACTTCATTGCAGCTTGAGACTGAATTTGTCTCTTGTGACTCGAGTCTCTCGCAAGAGGAGACCCACCTTGCCAGCTCTTCCCTAAAGCTGGGACTGGGCTGGCAAGGGAATACTGGGGGGGTGTTACTAAAGGTGCCCCGAGGTTTTTTGTAGGCAAAATGGCCAGGGGAATGGATCAGGTTGTTTTGGGAGGGGACAAGAGAGGGCTTCTGCCAATGGACAAGGAAGGGATTTGCTGCTCTCAGGAGCTGAGGTCTGAAGGCTGGTGGCAGGCTTCCTGGCCGCCCGTTTCAGTGAACGTGTGGGCGCTAATGCTGTCTCTTGCCTTGGCAGACGGCTTTCTCCGACTTCCTCACAGGGAGCTCCAAAGACTTAGCGAAGCATGTCAAGTTGGTTGTGAGTATGCAGGGGTGCTCTGGGCCAGGGAGGGGGTTGAGCTGCCGAGGGGCGAGGAGCGGTCCCTTGGCACACTGGGTATCTCAGGACTGGGGAGAGAATGTGTTCCTGGGGACATTGGCTTCCCCTGGCTTGGAGGACAGTCACCGTGGGGAGCAGAGGGGGAGGTCATTTCCTCCCAGGTGGGTAGGGTGGGCCAAGCCTCCCCTTACAGCAGCCTGAACGCTCCTGTGTTGTCTCCAGTGCGATGGGACAGACCTGACCTCCAAGATCCAGGACCTGAAGCCCCAGTGCCTGGTCTTCCTGAACATCCCCAGGTGAGCAGCCCCAGGACCTGCCCTCATGTGCTGGGCTCCTCACCCCCATGCCACAGATCCCTGCCCGGGTTTGGGGGGCCCTGTCCATGCATCGCTTGCCATCCCTTCACAGGTACTGTGCAGGCACCATGCCCTGGGGCAACCCCGGGGAGCACCATGACTTTGAGCCACAGCGCCACGATGATGGCTGCATTGAAGTTATTGGCTTCACCATGACATCCCTGGTAAGTCAGAGCTGTTGCCAGTTGTAGCTAGCAATGAGGGGAGCGACTGGTCCCATTGACGAGGTGCCGGCCAGCCCCCCAGCTCCCCAGCTTCCCTCCTGAGGAGCTGTAGTGCTGGCCTGTGTGACAGTGTCTGCTCTCTGAGATTTATGCGAGGTGCTGTCATGCCCTGGTCTCTGTGGATCCCTTCCAGAACTCAGTTCACTTGTGGCATCTGGCCGACAATGGGTGTTCCCCCCGTCCACCCCTCAGTCCAYGCTCTGCTCTCACTCTGAACCCTTTCACAGGCTGCCTTGCAGGTCGGTGGTCATGGGGAGCGGCTGTGCCAGTGCCGGCAGGTGGTTCTCACCACGTCCAAGGCCATCCCCATGCAGGTAGATGGAGAGCCCTGCAAGCTGGCGGCTTCCTGCATCCACATCTCCCTGCGCAACCAAGCCAACATGGTGCAGAAGACCAAGCGGCGCAACTCTGTGCCTCTGCTGAATGAGTAGGTTCCTCAGATCAATCTGCCACCCCCTCTCCAAAGCAGAAGGGATGGAGGGGGAAGGGATGGGACTGATCCATCACTTCCAGAGGCATTTTGATCCTCTCTCAAGAAGGGCCTGGGAAGGGATCAGGTCACAGAAGTATGGCCAGACCCTGATGCTGGAGAAGCTGTTGGTGCCAAGCTCCCCACCCAGTCTGTGCTCTTACCTGTTTTGGAGGGGTGAATGGGATAAGAAGAAAGTGGGCTGTCACTTTCTGATCCCTTCCCTTTTCCTTCCCCCCTGCACGCAGCCAGCAGCCAGTGCCCGAGCGGCTGCGGATCCGGGTGAGCCGAATCAGCATGCGCGACTATGAGGCACTGCACTACGACAAGGAAAAGCTCAAGGAAGCCTGTGAGTGACCAGCTGAGTGACCAGGGGGTGGGAGCTGCAGTCTCTGAGTCCGGCAGTGCCCTCAGCTCGGCTGTGGGCAGTGTTGGGGATGGGGCACAGGCTGCTATCTGAGTTGCGTCTGTGCCCTGTCGTGCAGCTGTGCCGCTGGGGATCATTGTGGTTCCAGGAGACAGCGACCTGGAGTTGTGCCGGACCCAAATCGAGAGGCTGCAGGAGGTGAGGCTTTGCGTGGGAAGTGGTCACGGCTGGATGCCAAGGATGGAGGGGCTCAGGGAAGGGATTTCTAAGCCTCCTTGACCTGCACGCACCAACACACATGCTCCTGCTTCTGGTAGCAGGTCACGGTTTGCCTTCACCCCATGGTGGAGGTAGGATCCCAAGCTGGATAGCTTGTTACTCCCTGCTCTCTGGCAGCTTCTTTCTCAGCATTGCTCTTCTGACCTTGTTCTCCAGGCCCAGAGTGTCAGTGGCCCAGAAAAATTATGGGGCAGTGGAAAAAGCCAGCATACATCCTATGGGGGCCTATCACCCCCGGGGTGTTTGGGAAGGCCTTTCCTCTGTCCCTTTGTTTGCTGTGCTGTGTTCCTTCAGTCCTCTGTGGGCTCCGTGTTTCCTGGCACAGCTCTGCCCCTCCCAGGGTGCCTGGATTAGGGTTGCTCCCCCCTCCAACTCTCTTCATTTGCAAGTACTAACTTTTGTGCTCCTGCCAATGTGCTAGTGCGTGTCCATGACCCGGACACGGGCTGTGTAACCCTTGCTTCTGGTGAGCAATGCCTTCTGAGCCCACAGCGTGCCTCCTGGTGCCGCACTGCTCAGTCTGATTTTTTCTCTCAGAAGATTGAAGGGACCTTGCTTAGTCCCCAGTTAGCTGGCTCTTGTGCCTGAGGGAATCCCATCCAGCATGTGCATAGTGTCCTGCAGGGCTGAGTTGCAGAGCCGCTTGCCCGGGCTGGCACACTGGCATCTGCTCCTTGCTCTGCCTGCTCTGCATGCCTGTCCCCTGCCCGCCTTGTGCCCAGGCACTGGTGAGGACACGCGGACAGGCACATGGCTAGCAGTTCCCGGGCTCAGAGGGTAATGCTTTCCTGTGGCATCAGCCTGGTAGACTGATGCCTCTGCAACCTCCTGCACCTCTAAAGCTGTGCATTGAGGCTGGCGTTCCTCGGTCACCTCATGGTTTACCTCTTCTCTCTCTTTGGGCAACCACTGTGCTCTGGCCTCAAAGGAGGGCAGGGATCAGGGACCTTGGCCAGGCAGTGTGTAAAGCCAGATATGGCAGCACATTAAGCAACACCAATGAGATGAGAGAGGGGCTGGGGGKCTGCCCAGACGAAGGCTGTAATGACACAACTTGCCTTTCTGCAGGATTTCCCTCCACAGCCCTCTGGTTTAGAGCACCTGCTCTTTCAGGTGTGTATGGCCTCGCTCTGTCCCCTGGGCCCATCTGTCATGTGCACCGTGCCGGTCTCGTGGGCTCGTCTTGTGGCACCTCTCTCTCCAGTGAGCTAGTGTGTGTCGGCTCCAGTGTGTCCTGTGCTGCTCCCTGTTGCTGTATGCTGTGCCTCTGTTCAAGTTCCCCTTTCCATCCAAGCACCTGTGGTCCTCCATGTCTTTAGGGACCTCCCAAAGCAGGAGGGACGCTCTGGGGAGAGATGGGGAGGCCAAGAGACACAACTTTGTCCTCTCTTTTTTTATGCAGGAGGGAGATGGAGCCAAACCGAAGACACTGTCGTCCCAGAAGTTGTCGCCCAAGTGGTGCTTCCTGGACTGTGAGTATCATCTTCCCCTGGGAGTGCTGGYTGTGTCTGAATTTGGGGGAGTGAGAGGACAGACCCTTAGTGACAAGCCACTGAGAGCCACGTGGGACACGGGACTCATGGATGTTGGGATCTTTGCGGCCAAGTGCAGCACTTTTTTGCCCCAGGCTGTGTCTCTGGCTGCTGACCACGAGTGGAGCAAGGGGCAAGTGGAGCGAGGGGCATCTGCTGGTGTCCTGTCCCCGGAGCTGAAGGCAGCTTGGTGGCGTGTCCCGTCACTTCGGGACTGCTGGGGTTGCTCTCCTGTGTCATGCAGGCAGGGGGCCCTCCTGCTCCAGCACACTGGGAGTGAGGCTTACCGTGAGCATCCCAGTGGTATGGGAGCAGGCTCCCCGCTGGGCTCTAGCTGCTGCTTCTCTCCTGCCTGAAAGTAGCTTTCTCCTCTCCCTTTGCCTTCACTGACCAAGAGGCTCCAGAGCTCTCCCTCTGTACCTGGATGTTGGCTGAGAGAAATGACTGCTGGTGGCACTTCATCTCTCTGGCTTCCCAGTAGCAGGGTGTAGAGCACAGCAGAGCATAGCTGTGGGTTGCAAAGTGGGCCTGGGAAGCCTTGTGCTAGGCAGAGAGGATGTAGCTTTTCCCTTCGGGGTTCCAGCCCTGCATGTGGGACTGCTGGCACTGCTGCTCCCAGGTGTCGCTACCAGGACTGCTGTACCAGGACCGCTTTCCCTCATCCTGCCAGTCACCCAGCAGCAGGTTCTGGGCTCAGGAAAATATATCAGGAAAGAGATGACTGTAAATCTCCAGCCAGGACAGGATAAACAGGGCTCTTTCACTCCTCTCATCTGCTCTGGCCCATCCCCATTCTGTTTGTGGAGAGAATTCCCCGGGTCCCCAAGGGTCTCACYGCTGCAGCCTCGCCTAGGCAGGCACCAGCAGCCGGGCGGAACGCAGGGGAAGGGCCACTCTGTGTGGGGACCCAATTGTCCTGGCTCTGTGCTCTTGCTTGTCCTGCTCTCCCCTGGTGATGCCGTAAGTCCCCAGCCCCTCCCGGCTCCCCCAGGGTGCATGGGTCTGGCTCCAGCACAGCCACTTGCTCTGTTGGTGTTAAAGGAGCTCCTCTGCTGCTGTGGGGACCTCTCCTCTAAGGAAGAGGGTTGAGCAGAGGGATGCACTTGGACAGGCTGCTGCCAGCAACAGGCTGGAGGCTGGTTTGAAGCTCTCTCCTGCCATCACAGGAGATAGGGGCTTGGATCTACAGCTGGTGGTGATGTGCTCCATTGTACCTGGCAGTCACAAGCTCTGACGTGCCTTGTGGTGGTCCATGGGACCTTACTCAGTCAAGTCAGCAGGAGGCTGAGCTCCCTCTTCTCCCAGCCCCGCTTAGTGCCCCCATTTCTCAGTGCTCTGCAACAAGGTGCACCATGTTAAATTGGAGTAGTTCCTCACCTGGTGCAAGTGAATGCTGAGACATGCAGTGCACAGCCCTGAGCTTTGTCTGCTCAGGCTGATGCTGGAGCACCCAAAAGCCCCCAGAAAGGCCACGGCATCAGCTAGGCGTGTTCTTGGCTTCCCTGTGGCTCCCTGTCAGGAGTCATCGAGGAGGAGATAGCAAGCAAAGGCATGTTGCACAGAGGCATGGTGCTCTCTAGACCCAAGGGGCTGCCTCTCAGGTAAAGAGAACAGCAGGGTCCCAAAAGGAAGGGGGCTGCTCCTGGTCAGGGGGTGCTGTTTGCTCTGCTGTGCCCTCCATGCAGGCCACGAAGTGCCTGGATAGTTCACTACCTCTTGGTGGCAGAAAGTGGCTGTCTCCCTCATCCCACACCAAGAATCACTCTGTCTCACTCTGTCCCTGTCTTACAGCAACCACAGCTGATCGGTTCTACAGGATAGACCGCGCACAGGTGAGTGTGGCCTCGTCCTCTGCTGTCATCCCCCCCGGCATCTGCTGGGAAGGTGCTTGAGTGTCCTGCGTTCACGTGGACCTACAGGCAGGCTCAGCCTCGGGTACACGCAGGTCTTGCACCGCTGCCCTGCCCTGTGGCATCCCCCAAGGGGTGGTGTGACTGGCCTGGCCCAGGACCAGCCCCAGCACCTCCAGGTTCCTGTGGAAAGGGAGGAAACATGGGTGGGAGCACAGAGACTTGGGTTGGAAGCTGCCTGAAGGACCCTACAGCGGAGCAGGTAAGGAATAGCAATGTAGCAAGGCTGGCCAGGCACCCACTGAGTGGGGTTGTCTTACCCAGCATTAAATGCTTTCCCTAATGATCTGGAGAGGGAGACATGGAGATGAGGTGTATGGGTCAGCTGCTAGGCTGGGAGGAGATGGGAAGCCTGAAAAGGACAAGGAGATGCAGAGGCTTCCCAGGCATAGGTCCCAGGACTCTTCAAGCCACCATCACTCTGCTGAGTGAGTGGGTGGGTTACAAGGCATGGCATGTTGAGGGGATGGGAGATGGAGCTATGCAGAAGTAGGTCTTGCTTATGAGGAGGCTGATTTGTGTCTTTCAGGAACACCTCAACTATGTGACAGAGATCTCTCAGGATGAACTCTATGTGCTGGACCCAGAGCTGGTGATCACCCAGACCGTATGCACCTCTCCTGCCATGCCTGACCTTGTCGACTCGTCTGCTGCACCCACTGGGCACCATTTTGCATTCCCCTCCTCTTCTTCCTCTCCACCCTCCTCTCCTGCCCCCAGGTGAGTCTGGGGTGGGAGAGAATGGGGTGCTGAACCTCAGGAAGGATGGGCAGTGATGGGAGAGCCAGGGTTGGCTTCACTGCATTGATCCCTGGCCAGATTACAGGGGTGCTCCCAGGAAGTGAGCAGGAATTCAGTGCTGAGTTAGACCAAACAGTGAGATGCTGTCCCGTCCTCCCTGCTCCCTAGCGAGTGCTGCTGGAGGCGGTGGGGCATCACCAGGCGGCTCAGCCGTGAGGTCAAGCTCCAGCACCTGGCCCGTGGGGCAAAGGGCATGGGTGTCTATTGGCCCAAGTCAGGCCRGCCTCGGGTACAGGGGAGCAACAGAGCTGGGAGCAGCAGTAGAAATGGGAGTGGGGATGGGGAAGAACCCAGATCGGGGAAGAAGCAGATGGCATGACCAAAGAGCAGCAAAGTCCCTTGGCCTGCCTCTGCTCCTGCCTGCTGGAGGAGTGCCACGAGCAGGCTTCTCCACAGCCATCCCTCCACCCGCCATGTGCTCTTTGGGGCGATCTGCTGCCAGGACTGGCAGGGTTAGTTACGCCTTTTCTTCTTCCCTTCCAGCACTGAGCCTGAGCGCTGCCTCCCACACAAAGGTGAGTCCTGTCCCACCCCCTGTCACACCCTCTCTCAGGTCACGCTGTTATGGGTCCCCGCCACGGTTTTTTTGGCCTATCCTTTCCCTGGCATGCAGGCAGGAGCCCTGCTGTCTGTGTGCTAGGTGGGAGCGCAGAGCCCCACAGGCGGGTGACCCCAGAGGTGGGCAGGAGAGACCTGACAGTGATTTGTGGAGCGGCCCGGCCAGGCACCTTCCCGACTCCGCTGTGGGGGAAATGGCGTGGCGGAGGGGTTAAGCCCCCCACTGCAGAGCTGAGTGCTGTGGACTGGGTTGGGGGGCTGTCCCTGCCAGGCAGTGGCGGGAGCTCTGGAGGTGGGAGCACAAGGTCAGGGGCCTTGCCAAACTGAGCAAATGGAAAGAGTTTCCTGGAGCTTGAGTGGAGCCCAGTGCCTGGAAGTGTGAGTGAGTCATGGGTGAGAGGCGTCTCAGCCACTGGCTGACGCCCAGGAGATCTGCTCCCTGCTTCCATCGCAAGTCATCCTGCCCATGGGCAGAGACTGCTCCCCCTGCATGTGCACCTCCCTGGGGCTGAGGTCTGGCTGCGCCCCCAGCTACGTGGGGTCTCCCTCCTTCCCCTGGCTTGCCCCTTACATGCCTGAGGTGGTGGAGCCATGTAAAACCAGTCTGACCAAGGGGTTAGCACCTGGAGGAGCTCCAGCTGACTGCTGAGCCTCCGGTGCCCAACCCTTGGCTCCCCGGTTAGATAAAAGGCATTACAGCTTGGCCTTTCTGACCCTGACCCATCTCCCTTCTTTGCAGACAACCTTCTGATAGAAGCTGCCAAGAGCGGCAACTTCAGCAAGGTAGGTGCTCCCGCTGCCTGCTGTGATGTGCAGCCAGGGCTGGCTCTGGGTGCTCGTCCCGCAGCCTGCTCGGCTGGCGTCCCCCTCAGGCTGTGGGAAGCCCTGCCAGCCGCACTCTGTGATTGCTCTGGAGCAGCTCCTGTCGAGGGCCTTCCTCCAGGAGCGGTGGCTGGAAACCAGGCAGGCTCCTGGCAAGAAGCCCAGTTCTCGCCTGGGGGACATGGAGGGAAGGGACTTGGCGCTGTGGCTGAGCTGGACAAAGCTCCCTGCCAGGTCCCAAATATCCATACAACCTGCCAGCACCCTGGGGACACGATGGCAAGGCTTGGGGCTTGGAGCTGGGAAAGGCAACTCATCCTGAGCAATCTGGCAATCCTGTAGTTCCAAGAGCTGCACCGGGCTGGAAGAGACCTGATGGTGCGAGACTCCTCAGGCCAGACCGTCCTCCACCATGCTGTCAAATCAGGGAGCAAGGACATCGTCAAATACATCATCGAGAACGGTGAGCTGGGGCCAGAGYGCCACCCTTAGCAAAGGAGCCTGGCAGCTGAAAAAGCCCGACCCTCTGCTTGGAGGGGGTGCTCCTGGGCTTAGATCCCTTCCCTCCGGGTTTGCTACATCCTCCTTCTGGCGTATGGGCTTCCCTGGCATCTGTCTGCCAGTAGTGGGGTGCCCCCATGGCCATTGCCGCATTCTGGCAGGGACCAGCATGTCTCTGGGAAACATTTCTCAGTGTCCTGCTTCTGCCTTCAGGGCAGCTGACCTGTGGTTTTTCGCAGCTCCCACTGAAATAGAGGCTGCTTTATTTTTATTTAGGTATTTCTCTGTAATGAGTCCACAACAGCTCTTCTTCCCTGATCTCAGCTGGGCTCAGATGCCGTTGCTGGCCTGAGTGCTTTGGAGCCAGGACCTTTGCAGGCAGCATGGAAAGAAATAGCAGCCCCTATGGAAAGACGCTGAGTGCGACTGGGGAGTAGGTGGGTCCATCTCTGCCCCACAGCCAGGTCTCACGCGCCCTGCACTGTCTTTCTCTCCACAGCCCCTTCAGAAATCCTCGATGCCACGGAGGAGGAGAAGTAAGTTGCTGACTGACTTGCGTTTCCTATTGGCCAGACCCTCTGCAAGGTGACCAGTTGTCTGGGCACTTACCAGCTGCCCTCACTCTAATTACCAGCCATTGTTCCCAGCCCACTCTGGACTGACTGTCCCCAAGCAGCACCCCCTCTGCCAGGGCTGCCTGGACAAGCACGCAACCCRCTGCGAGCTCCTGCTGCAGTCAAATTGCTGTCCCTCGCTGCCACCCGCACATGCTGCTTGTCCCCATTCGGGGGGGACATCTCACATCTCCCGCTTTCTCCTCCCCAGCGGCGAAACCAGCTTGCACCAGGCTGCAGCCTTACGCCAGCGCACTATCTGCCACTACATTGTGGAGGCCGGGGCTTCGCTCATGAAGACGGACCTGCAGGTGACTGCCAGGGCTGGCAGTGGGGCTTTCTGGGGGGACCAGGGGGCTGGCAGGAGCGGAACCAGCAGGAGAGCAGAGCAAGGGTGCTTTGGCTGGGGTCTTTGACAGCCAGAGAGGAGCTGACATGAAGCACACATGCTTGCCCAGCGGAGCCCAGCTGCAGAGGGGTTAAATCCCTCTCCTCCCCGCACTTCTCTCCCTGTTGTTTTATTAAATTAGAAGCGAGGGGCTGGAATGTCTCTTCCCCGTCTCCCCCTTCCCACCCTCCGGGGTCAGAGCAAGGACATTCTCACTGCGAGCGAGCTCCCAGCTGCAGGGCTCCCCCCGCTCTCCCCCGCGGGTGGCCATGATGGGGGCACTGGGAGCTCCTCTCGGTGGGTGAAGCCAGCCTGCGGGGAGTGGGAGTGGGCAGTGGCGGCCCTTTCCCTCGCATGCCGAGTTAATTGAGACATACCTTGGTGCCAGGGAGTTGTGCCAGCCCCGGCAGAGGAATCGCGGAAAGGGGGCATGAGGCCGTGTTTTGGTACAGGAGGTTCCCAGGGCTGGCAGGCAGCAGAGGGGATGTGGTTGCGTCTGTCTGGTGGAGGGTCGTAGCGATGGGCTGTAGCAGAGGAGATGTAGTAACAAGCCCAGAAGGTGCAATCTGTGGGTCTGGTACACAGGGTAGGAGCCCAGCCAGGGGGTGCAAACTTGCTGGTGTCAGTGGAGCTTGGGGGCCGCCTCAGACAATGTGCAGCCCCGTTGCCAGCTGCCAGGGAGATGCTGTACAGACAATCTCTGGCTCCCCATCGCTCCTCCTTGGTCCTGGCCAAGACTTGGGCCTCGCACAGTGCCCGGAGTGGGGCTGGCACGGCCCCTCTCTGCCCCCAACCCCCTCATCTGTCTGAAGGAGGGGAGCAGCCCCCGACCCGCCAGCACAAAAGGGAGCCCTGCTCAGGCATGACAGCTGCCCCAGGGAACAGGGCTTGCACGTGCCTGTGCAAACACGTGTCCAGGTTTGTAGCTGTCTGAGGACCCCTCTGCACTGCRGTGCTGACCTTGCATGGGCCCCAGGTCAGAGCCTGCCTGCACAGGCATGAACCCACCTCGTTAGAAGCCCCAGCGTCAGACCTGTGGCACAGGTTTGGAGTGGGCTGATCCTGCACCCTGCAGCAGTGAGGGAGGCCGAGCCTTATCGGTTGGYGTGCCTCAGCCCAGCTGGGCAGAGGGGCCCTGGCAGCTCCGATTTCAGGCTGCGGGCAGGCAGCGTTGCAGTGGGGCTTCTGCAGGGGGACGGGAAAGAAACTCAACTCCTCCTCTGRTTTTTCCCCCCCTTTGTTAAATGTGCGCTTGCGTTCAGGGGCTGCGGAGAGGAGGCCCCYGAGGAGAGCTGGCACTGAAGCATGGAGCGGTCTCCCTATCTCTGCTTGCGTGTGTGCAGGGGCATGTGTGCGGGACCGTGGGGTGTACCGGGGTCTTGGGGTGCATGTGCAAAAGAGGGGGTTTCTTGGTGCATCGCACCTCTCTGCAGCGGCACACAGGTGGGCTTTTGTCCACAGCCGCATCCAGGCCCAGCGGAGGCTCCGTATGTCTGACCATTGTTCCTGCTGGAGAAATATGGCTGCCGGTCGCCCTGGAGGCCCCAGGCCCTGCCGCAGCCACCCGTGCCCCGCTGCGCACCAGGGGACGAGCTGGGCAGGCTGGGCATCCCTTCCGGGGCCAGTTTTCAATGGCAGCGGCAGAGTGCCAGGTTTCCGTGGCCTTTCTCAGTGGCACGGCAGAGCCCGGGCGCTTGGCGAGGAGGAGAGAGGAGCAGGGGGAGAGAAGGGGGAGAGGAGACGGAGCTGGGAGCTGTTAACAGATTTGCTTTTTATGGAGTGCGGGAGTTCATTAGTGGACACAGTCCAGATGGCTGCAATAAGCTGGTGAAATGTGATCCTCCTCCGGGAGCGGGAGTGCTAGCCAGGCTGCAAGAGGGAAGGGGGGTTGGTATTCCTGGGCATTCCCCAGACATACCCCTCATTCCTCACCCTCTCCCGCCTGCCTCCCCTGCGCCAGGGAAGAGCAGGTCACTTTGTCTCCTCTCAGGGGGCTGGTGACGGTCAGGGATGGTCTCTGTCCTGGCCCGCATGTGGGGCCAATGGCCCTTCAGGGGACAGCTTCTAGCCCCGCAGCAAAGTCGGGCTCCTCAGGAGCATGCTTTTGTTCTGTGGAGAGCACATGGGCATTTGGCTACTGCTCGCCTTGAGGCTTGGCTGCAGGCTCTGCTAGACCCAGCTGCAGCTGCCTTTTCGGTGGGGGAATGGGGGTACCTTTGGGGGCCGAGGCAGCATTTAGGCAGTGCTCGGCGCTCTGACATCTTGCCTCCCCTATGCAGGGAGACACCCCCAAGCACCGGGCTGAGAAAGCCAACGACCCTGACTTAGCTGCCTACCTCGAGAACCGACAGCACTACCAGATGATCCAGCGGGAGGACCAGGAGACAGCTGTGTAGTGCTTGGCGTGCCTTAGCCCAAGCCAGCTCAGGCAGGACAAGAAGAGGACGATGGCAACTGGCAGAGCTGTGAGTCTGGCCCAGCCCTCCCTAGATGTCAACCCCGTCCCCGGAAGAGATGGAGACAGCAGAGCTCTGCCCTGGCTAGGCTGGGACTCTGTTTATGAGGACAGTGGGTATTTGGGGCGTGAAACCTCGCTCTTCGTGTGTCCCCCTGCTTCGCCCCTCATCCACCACATTCCTGCCATGGATGGGCTCCATCCTGCAGCCCTGTTGGGGCAGGCCAGGCTGAAGCCCCGGGTCACCCTTGTGCACGGGAGTGATGCCAGTGCCCCGTCCGCAGGCTCCTACCTATGATCCTTGTGGGATATTGCTCGCCTCCTCTCCCTGCTGGCAGTGCCCCTCCTTTAGATGCTTGGCTAGGTTCATGTCCTGTTCCTCCTCTCCTGTCTGGCACAGCCAAAGGAGGCACAGGCTGTGCGGGCGAACAGCAGAGGCCATGACTTACTGCACCATGACTTACTGCCCTTGCCTCCTCCTCCCTCCTGTCCGTTTGGGGCTGCCCTGGGTCTCCACGTTGCCCTACCGGGGCCTTCTGTGGCAGGAGGGAAGTCCCTGGCACACCCAGCCTTTCCTCAGAGCATCTGGGGTTGGTGCAGCTAGAAGCAGGGCACCCGCTGCCCTCTCGGTTGCCTTTAGAGCTCAGCCAGTCAGCAGTCTGGCCCAGGGCAGGGATGGCATGAAGGAAGGCTACTGAGCCCTCCCACCATCCTTCCCTCCACAGGGCTGGGTGGGGCAGCCTGCACACCCGGTGTCTGCTGGGCATCTCTTTGTGAGCCTGCTGCAGCACGTAGCTGTGGTGGAGAGCTGCGCTTGGCCTGGGCAGTGGCTGCGGTGGAGCCTATTATATTTCCCAAATGCTGACTTGGATCTGGCTGCCCTCCCTGCTTCAGCTCCCCCCCCGAGTGCTAGACGTTGCACTGGGCTGGAGGGGCAGTGCTGGGGTCAGTGCTGCTCTCAGGGATTCCCCCCGTGCCCCTCAACCTGTCAACACACATCCTCTGAGTCTGACTCCTGCCATCCCCCAAACTGGGTGCAAGGCTTTGCAGGGAAGACTTGGGAGCTCACCCAGCCCAGACACAAGCTCCCTGGGCAGGCCACCAGCTCAGCTTCTCCAGTTATAGCAGGAAGAGGGATTTGGATGCATGGGAAGCATCAGGGCTCCCAGCCCCGAGTCATGCCTGCAATGGGATGGCATTTCACTACCACCTGCCATAGGGCACGAGGCACCACGACCCATCTCCCCTGCAGATGCTGTGGGTGCTGAGCATCCGCAGAGGCATCAAGCCAGCCCTTCAGCAAGGCTTTTGCAGCACTGACAGTCTCTGGGACCGGGAGGTGCCAGCAGAGGAGGAGAGCTGATGGCTCTGGGCCTTGCAGACCTGCTTGGCACCTTCGGGTGGGCGGTGGTTGCGAAGCGGGTTGCTGCTCGCAGCTTGGGTCCCAGGAGAGGATGCTGCTGCCACGTGGGGTCTGTGCGGTCCTACCTGCACTCACACCCAGCTGCGCCCACTGGGTAGTGCTGGGTGGCACCATTCGAATCTCTCCTAATACCAATACCAAAAAAAGGGTATGAGGATACCACAGAGAACCAGAATACCCTTCAGGCTTTTTGGCTGGGGAGGCAGAGTTCACTTGGAGGATGGGGGATGCTGTGGTGGGGAACAGAGGCACAGGGCAGCGCAGAGTGCCAGGGGCCAGTGGCAGTATTGGCAATTAATAACAATAGCATCCTGACACATTCGTCCGGAGTTCCCATCAGCACTGCTCGCCGGCCACCGACAGACAAGGCACTGTCATCTTCTCAAAGGTGCAAACTGCTGCCCCCCAGCCGGGACGCCCAGCCCGGCCTGCAGGCGTTTACAGCCCCAGCTTCCCCCTTTCTCCCCAGTTTTGTATCTTTCCTTATAGTTTTTGGACAGGTAGTTGAGAGACACACTGTCGCCCTCCCCGCCTGACCCCTCTGTGCGTGCGTGAGCTGAGTTGCTGTGCAATTCCAAGCCTGGCTTGTATTTCGGCAAAGGCGGAGGGGGTGTTGGTCGCCCTGCCCGCAGAGGGCAGGGGTTCTGTGCAATACCTGGGTCTGTGTTTCCTAGATGCTGTTGTAGGACTGTATTTTTGTAACTCTGTGAGGGTGCTGGCTCCAGCAGGCCGAGGGCCTGGCGTGAGCCTGTGTTCTCGTCGCTTTTCAACTTGGACTGTTTTGATGTTGTTGTTTCTTGCCATTGAAATAAAGAGATGGATGTTTTAGTTCCTGTCTCCAGCCGCATCCGTGACAATGCGGCAGGCGCTGCATGAGTGACACCCCTTGAGGTTGTACCCTGAGGCTTCTGCCTCCATCCTAACTGGGAGTCCTCTGGGGAGTTCCCTGCTGGGCCAGGTTCTTGCCCACTTCCCTGCACAGCATCCCTCTGGGACAGTTGCTGGATACAATGACTTTGTCCTGAGGGACCTTCTCCCCCACTCTGTGGCATACATTGATATTCAGTGTAACATGGAACAGGGAGAACGCACTGCAATCCCAGGTGATCCAGAAGGGCTTGGAAGTGTGAGTCAGGAGCTGGCAGCCTGCTGTTCCTGCCCTGTTCCATTTCTTCCCTGGGGTGGGAGGCAGCAGCCCCGGCGGCAGGCCTGCCCTGCCCTTTGCAGCCACACAGCTATCGGTGGGTACTACAGCAGCATCCAGCCTCCAGATTTCAAAATGTTTCTGTCGACCCTTTTTTGTGGTGAGCTGTCTCCAGCCACACTGCTCTGTGGGGGATGAGCCTGCTCGGGGGCTCTTCCCATTTGTTCCCAGCTCCAGAGGGGAGCGTTGGGGTCCTGCTTCCAGTGCTGAGCACTGGGGCTGCAGCATCGAGGGCTGGGATTATCTCCGGCAGGAGCACCGCTCTCCGATTACAAAAGCGGGGGATTAGGGACGCTTCTGGTTCCAGCCCCGGACTTGTAAGGATGACAGTGGCCAACGCCATCTCTCCTGCAGAGTTTCCTTTGCAAAGAGGAGGTAATCGCTCTGGCCGACGGCATGCTGGTGAGGGAACTGGGGATGGACACGGTGGGTGATGGGGAGCTATACTCATACCTTAAACTCAGATTCCTGAGGGCAGCTTGGCAGCCTGCCTGTCGCTCCTGCCGCCCCCTCTCTGCCCGGAGAAGCAGCCTCCTTCCCTGGCTGCGTTGTCCCTTCCACCCCCCGTGCCTCCCTTTCATCGCCTTTAGCCTTTCAGCTCCTGCCCAGAGCTAACAGTGGGGGTCTGTAGCGGGTGTAAGGCACACCAAATTGTCCCGGCCTCCCTGGGCCACTGCCCAGGGACCAGGCGGACGTGTGACTGGGAGGAGGGGGCCCGCTCCGCTTCAGTGCCCAGGCCCCGGCGTGTTGGCGCTTGGCCCATGTCTCAGCAGTGAGGACTGTCAGTAACCATGGCAATGAGAGTTTTCCAGCCGCCCCGGTGTCAAATTTATGGTGGGGGAGAGAAGCAATCGCTGTGATGAGGGGTGTTAGGAAAGGGGCAGTCTACCTTCGGGGGAGAGCCCTGCCCTTCTCTCCGAAGGGCCTCAGCATCCTCCATTTCTCCCTTGCAGCCAGGCGTCAGAGGTCTGCAGGTCCGTCTGGCCTCCCTGGGGATGGAAACACACCTGGTGGGGTATGCACGGGGAGCATACACGCAGGCTGGGGAAGGCTGTGCAAACCCAGCCCCAGCTAAGCAGAGCTGGGGTGACAGCAGTTGGCCGTATTAATGATTACCTGCCACGCGCCCACCTCCGCAAGTCTGAATAAGGAAAATGTCCYGTCCCACCCCGTGCGCAGCTGTGTCCCCATGCTGGCACTGCCGCACCGAGCAGTAACAGTGCCCCAAGGACCAGGCTTCGACTGGAGATGGAAAATGCAGAGCTGACATGCCATGAATTACCTTGTGATGTTTTTAGAGGTAAAAAGCTCAAGTTAAGCAATTGCAGGGAAACGCACCTGGGTTGGTCACGCTCTTTCTTTTCCCTCTTTCCCTCGGTATGAGGCCCCTTTCTGCAAACACAGCCTTCTGCTGCTTGTTGGAGCTGGGGAAGGAGCTGTTCCCTCCCCTGCATCCCTCAGAAAGGGCCCGAAGGGACCAAGCACAGCCRCTGCTGGGAGTGATGTGCACCAATGCATCTCTGCTCTCCCACGCGACCAGCACCTGTCTCCTGGTCTCCAGCCTGAGGACGCAACAGGAGGGGAATGGGAACGGCTGAAAAAGGAGGAAGCAGTGAAAATTTGCACAGGGCTTCACCGTACCTTGGGCTGCTCTGCCCTGGGGACCCCAGTGGCGTCTCTGGCTCCCGGCCAGAGGTGGCTGAAGAAAAGCAGCAGCACTTGCCGCACACCCAGCTCTTTCACAGCTCTACCAGGCCCTGGTTTGCTCATCACAGTCCCATAACTCAGACTTGTAAACCTGATGCCACTGAACCCCAGCCAAAAGCAGCACGCCTAGGCCCTTCCCCTTCTTTTTGACTGTGAAGTTTGTCTCCACAGCTTTGGTTTAAAGGCCCAGCGGTGGGGGGCTGGGGAGACTATTGGCTTTGCTACCTGTCCAGCTGTCAGGACCCATTTCTGCACCCTGTGCTCAAAGGTACAGCCTGGCACATCCAGACGCCTCACCACACAGAGCAGCACCCGTTGCTGTGTGTGCAGCAGGCAGGGGAGATGACATGCTCCCACGGTTGCCAGCCCTCCTTGAAACCTCTGCAGATGTTCAGGAAACTGCCGGCAGGGTGCGAGTTAAATGTGGGAATCTCTCGGAAAGCGATTCCTGGTTGTGAAGCAGCTCATAAAAACCAGCCCACCCCCCACCCCCAACCCTACCTGTGGCAGCCCTGCTCTCGGCAGCCTTCTTCCAGGGTAAGGGGTGGAAAAATGGCTCCGTTCCCCACCACAGCCCCATTCTTTTGGCATGACACTCGCCTTTCTGGCTGGTAACTCCAGAACAGAGTTGGCTTGGCCCCTGCCTCTCCTCACCTCCTGAGAAAAGGGGCTGCATGGGTGGGAAGGGAGCAGTCACATCTGCAAGGTCCTTTCATCCCCAACCAGCAGTCTGATCTCATATCGCTGCTTGATCCAAGGAGAAGGGCTGCAGCGTGTCTGAGCTGGGGACAGGCAGGTCTCGAGGGACGGGGCTGGGGAGAGGCCTGGGTCAACATGGAAGGGATGTGCTGCTTCAGGTACCCCCTCCCCGTACCCTCCCACGAGGCACAGAGCAAGCAGAGAAGGATGAGAAGGGCAGAGACCATGAAAGGTCGGTCCATCAATGCCAGTGGCCTTGATGGGGAAAGAGGCATCCACGGATCTGGTGGAGACACAGGGTGGTTCCCTTCACTCCATCTAGCCCCAGGAGTGCCCCAGAGGCCATCTTCCAGTGGGTCTCAGAGCGGCAGGCCCCAGGGGAGCCCTGCCCCTGCCCAGCTGTTCAGCTTGCACCCCTTCAGCCACTCTGCCATGCTGGGTCACGCCGTCAGCTGAACCCTCACGGCTTCACTGGTACCACGCTGCAGAGCCCGGAGGAAGGTGAGACACCCCGCCCAGGGCAGGGGACACATGGGGACGTGCCCCGCTGGGGCCTGACCCCCCAGGCCCCGCTCCCCGTGCCGGGGAGCCCAGCACACTCACCGGCTGAGCAGGGCTCGCCGCCGGCCCAGCGCTCCCCCCTCCCCGCCGGCCGGGGGGACCAGCCTGCCCCGCGGGGCCGCCCCTCCGCCGGCCGGCCGGCCTGCCTTTGTGCCTGGCCGGGGGGGCAGAGGAGGAGCTTGCGAAAAGTTTTGGGCTAAAAAACCACCTTTTTGCTGCCAGCCGAGCCCGACGTCAGGGGCCGCTGTGCGCTGCGCGGGGGCTCCGCACGCGGCCGCCACACAAAGGCAGCAGCTCCGCACCGCTCCGCGCACCGCTCCGCGCACCGCACCGCAGGTGAGTGGGCCCCCCCCGGTACTCGGGGTCGGACCCCCCCCGCCCAAGCCCCCGCGGACGGCGGCGCCGCCCGACCGGCGCCACGGGGATGGGCGCCTCCGGCAAGGCGAGCGGCGACCTCCCCCTCGCCTCCCCGGGGAGGCGGCAGTAATCTAGGCTGAGGGGTCCCCGGCGGGGGAGGGGGCTTTGCCGGGGTGGGGGACATGGCCCTGGCTGGGGAGGAGCTGCAGGAAGGGTGACTGGGGCAGGGGTCCCGGGGGCGGCAGCCCCCCGGGTGCGGGCTCGCCTGCGAGGAGCCAGGGAAGTGCCTGGAGGACTGGAGGTGCAGAAGGAAGGGGTTTTGGAAGGAGGCAAGGCTCCTGGAGAGCAGGCAGCAGGCAGGGGTTGAGGCAGGGGCCCGGGATCTTAGCCCCCCCCTTCCTTGGGGGGCACCCCACACCGGGTCGCGGAGGCGCGCTCAGGTGGCGGGAGATGCTCCGGCCGGAGCCCGGGGAGCTGCCCCGGAGCGGGGCTCGGCCGCCGCCAGCCTCTCCGGGGGTCGAGGGGGTAGACCGGCCGGAGAGGAAGGGGCTGTACTGGGGTCACGGCACAGCATCTGCCCTGGGAGGGAGCAGAGGGTAGAAGCGTGGAAGGGCGCTGCCTGCTCCCCTCTCTGCCCCGCAATGCAAAGGCAAAGCAAACCCTTTCCCCCTGTAGCACCTTTTCCTTGCTTCGAAGGGAAGGTGAGGCCGTCTGCTGGAAAGTCCCACAGCCCCCGCGGCTCTGCTCCCCTCCAGTACCTCCAGCAGAGCCTCCTGGTCATGCTAACGCCTTGGCTCACAGGGAAAAGCTCAGTCACCTCTCTCCTGGCAGCAGGGAAATTCCTGCTGGCGGGGTGCTGGGCCCCAAGCCACGGGCTCCCCAAGCGCTGGGCTCCCTTCCCGGAGACTGGGGAGCAGCTCAGCCCGCGGAGGGAGGGCAGCAGTCCTGCGCCCACATCTGCCAGAGCCAGCTGCAATCTGAGCCGAGCCGAGAGGTCCCGCTGCTGGAAGAGGGGCTGCGAGGAGGGTGACAGCCCGGCAGCCGCCCTGCTCCAGGAGGGCGTCGGGGTGGCAGCGAGGGGACAGGAGCTGGGGAGGATGGCGTGGCCCGCACTAGGAGAAGCACTTGCTGGTGGCGCTGCCTGGCCCTGAGCAGTGTCCGGAGAGGGGTCCAGGTTCTCCCATTGCAGTGGTGGGTATTTGGGCTCTGCTTCAGCATCACCTGGCAATTTTTTTTTATAGTGCTGATCCTAGATTATTCAAACCCAGGGCAGCTAGAGGAGGGAGGGGAAGGGGAAACAGGGACTGCCATGGTGTGGCCAGGCTCCAGGCTGCTCCACTGGGAGAGACCAACACAGTGTGAGAGCCAGCCGGGATCTGAGCAGGAGAGGAGCCAGGGCCCTGCAGGGATGCGGGAGGAGCTGGGCTGTGTGAACGCGCCTGAAGGTGCTGGCAGCCCAACTGGGAACAGCTCTTGTTTGACTGGCAAAGAAGGGATCAGACTGTTTGGAAAACCAGTTGGAAAACTGCACTCCCTTTCCCTTATGAATGCTTTAGGATGAGCCATGGCTGAGGGTCCCTGCAGAACTTTGCCTGGGGGACGTGATGTGCTGGGCAGAGCCTTGGAGCAGATCCAGGAGTCCCTGGGGCTGTAGCTGGGCTGTCCCTTGGACACCCCCCCCACATCCCTGTGTACACATGGGCAGGGCCCCATGGTGCCCATGCCGTGGGGAGTGCAAGGCGTCCATGCCTGGAGGCGAGGCAGGGATGAGCAGGGCAGCTGGGGCTGTCTGTCCTGGGCGCTCAGAGGCCGCGTCCCCAGGACCTGAGCTGGAAGGTGCCGGGCTGGGAGGCGGTTCAGGAGCAGAGGGAAATGCTCTGTGGCAAAGGTTGGAAGAAGTTTACAGAGCACCTGAAATCAGGGGGATGCTGTGAATAGTGCCGTTGCTGGAGGTGTTGCCCTGACAGAAAGTGGGGCAGGAGTGCCAGCAACTCAGCTTAGCCCCAGCCTTGCTCTCCGTAGCTGGGCCTTCCGGGCTGAGCTCTTGCCCCCTTTGGAGGCAGCTGGGTGGGAATGGGGCTGAGCCATGCCATACTCGGCAGGATGGCTCCCAGCCGGGCTGGGCGAGGGGGCAAGCAGCTCTCACCCCCTYGGCTGTGCCTTCAGCCAGCCGGGCTGTGTAATTCCCTGTGACAGTTCAATGCAGAGTGAAGCCGGCAGCTTCGCGGTGGCGGACGCATGAAAGGTGAGTGTGCTGGAGCCTGAATAATGCGGGGAGCTGCTCTCTCCGGCACACTGCCCGGGGAGCCTGGGGGCAGGGAGCAAACGCTGACCCCAGGCTCTTCCCTGCACTGCTTTCCCCTGGGACTCATGGTGCATCCTGACCTCTCCATCCCAGTCCCGCCAAGCCCATCATGGAGCCAGGGCAGATGCGATGTATTTGCTGGCTGGCTGCTGCCATGCAGATATGGGTGTCACCCTAAAGAGCAGGGCATTGGGTGAGTGGGGAAGAGGCCACCAGACTTGAGACGCCAGCTCTGGACGGCTGCACTCCTGCTGGGAGTGGGAGCTGGGACCCCGGAGTTGGCAGCAGCGTCCCACGGAGGCTCGTGATGGCAGCCTTGTGGTGGCAGCCGGAGGGCAGCCGTCGCCTGGCACAAGGCCACTGTGGTGGGGTGGGCAGGGCCCCAGGAGCTGCACCCTTGTGTGCGTGCACCCTCGTCCCCGACCTGCTCCCAGGTGCATGCACACACGCACACGCATGCACACTCCCCCCCGCATGCACGGTGCTGTGCTGGCGGCCGCGGCGCCAGCAGTGGGCGCAGCTCTCCCGCTCCATCTCTCCAGTGAGCTCTGGGGACTTTTTTTTTGGTGTTTAATCCGCTGGTTTAGCTCTCAGACCCCTCAAGGCAGCAGGTTTGTTTTTGATGGGCTTTTTTCTTTCCCCCCTGGATTCCTCTGGAGCTGGAGAAAGGTACCATGGCAGCTGCACTCCCCCGGCCCCGGGGCTCTTTGGTGTGGGGTGGCAGCTGGCTGGGTGCTGGATAAAGGAGCCATGGAGAAATACAGGGGGGGTAGGGGCTGGACACTGGCACTGGAGAGCAGGACCCCCGCTGCCAGCACGCAGGCAGGGACTGCTTTGCTTTCGGGGGGGCAGGAGCAGCACGGGCCCTGGTGTAGCCTGGTGCTGGGTGCACCCAACCAAAGGGCCTTCCCCAGCTGCTGTGTAGGGTGCGGGGGTCCCCACAGAGAGCATTTCGGCCACACACAGGGCAGTGGGGGGCTGCGGGGATGGGAACAAGCCCCCAGCCCAACAGCTCCCTGTCGCTGAGTTGCACAATTAACCTTCCTGTTGCAATTAATACACACACTCTAATGGGTGGCAACGAGCAGGGTATGGGGGTGTACACATGCGCGCACACACACGCACACACACAGGTGCACGTGTGCAATGGAGGCAGCTGCCGTCTCACTCCCAGGCAGGCTGCCCGCAGCCCACCATGCCCCCTCCTCACTGCCGCATCGTGCCCTGACCCCTCGCCTGCCTCACCCTCTCCCTCCTCCCCAGGCAGGATGCAGGTCCGGGGCCTCCTTCTCCTCCTGGCGCTGATCCTGCTGGCCGCCACCGCCGAGGCTGGCAAGAACAAGAAAGGTGAGGGGCAACCCAGGGCAGGGGGCTGGGGGCCAGTGGCAGCCTGGGGTATGCTCCCATGCCCCCGCAGTGAGCACCCGCTCCCCCTTCCCTTGCAGAGAAGGCGAAGAAGGACGGCTCTGAGTGCGAGGACTGGCGCTGGGGACCCTGCGTCCCCAACAGCAAGGACTGTGGCCTGGGCTACCGCGAGGGGACTTGCAAAGATGAGAGTAAGAAGCTCAAGTGCAAGATCCCCTGCAACTGGAAGAAGAAGTTTGGAGGTGGGTGCATGGTGGCAGGGTGGCTAGGGACCACCCTGGGCTGGGTGGCCAGGGCTGGTGCCCACGCCGGGTCCTGGCTGGCTCTGACGCCTCTCCCCTCTCTTCCAGCCGACTGCAAGTACAAATTTGAGAGCTGGGGGGGGTGTAGCGCTCAGACAGGCGTGAAGACTCGCTCCGGCATCCTGAAGAAAGCGCTGTACAATGCCCAGTGCGAGGAGATCGTCTATGTGACCAAGCCCTGCTCTTCCAAGATCAAGTCAAAGTCCAAAGGTCAGTCCCCACCGCTCCTGTCCCCAGAATGGTCCTGCTGGGACCCTGGGCAGGGTCTCTCCAAGGGTAGCTTGGCCCTTGGGGGCCAAGTTGGGGTTGGGCTTTGCTGGTGGTGTGGGGGATCACGTAGGATGCTCTTCCCTCTGCATCAGCACATGTGACAGCCCCAAAGTCCAGCTGCTGGCTGGGTGGGATGCAGGTGCTGCTAGGAAAAACCCTGGTCTCCCCCCAGGTCACCGCCAGCTGCGGTGGGATGGGGATTTCCCCCTCTCCTTAGTGGGGCTGGTGCAAAATGTGGCTTTGCATGGTGAGGGGAGGCTGCCTGCAGGGATGCGGCCCCTGTACCGTGCCAAGCTGGCCATGCTGGCTGCATTTCTGCCATGGCAGCGCCTGAGGGATCGGTGAGCTGCCAGAGGACGCACTAACTCTTGTCTCCTGTGCTTCTTGGATGCAGCAAAGAAGGGCAAGGGGAAGGACTAGAACTGGAAGCCAGCATCCTCGTCGGCCCCTCGACACGGTGCCCACGGGGCTGGACGCCCAGTGGCAGCCGGCCCACGCTCCAGTCTTCCTCCTCCTCTCCTTCCTCCTTTCCATGACCTCCTCTTTCACTGAGATGCCTTGTTTTAATCGCTAGTGTTGTAGAGAGCAAACCCACTGCCCTGCAGGAGGGGCTGCCCCCTGTCCCTGCTGCCCCGCTGCCGCTGCTGGTGCGTCCCGCTTGCCTCCTCTCGGCTGGTGTCGGGGTTTGCTGGGATGCGCCTGGAAAGCTGGGATGGGAACACACATTTTTCCACCCTCCAGCACAAATGAGTTGCCTTTAGCACATCCTTTGGCAATCGGGGGAGCCTCCTCACTCCTCTACCGGGTACCAGTGCCGGAGGGAAGGGCTGGGTGTTGGATGCCTGAGTAACCCCATTACTCATGCCCCTTACTCACGTGAGGACTGCTCTCTCTAGAGGGGCTTCTTCCAGCATCCCTTTGGCCGGGGCACAACTTCCCTGCAGCAGCCAGGGAAAACAAAGCCACCGCCCCCAGGAACCACCACGTCCTCTCTCCTCCATCACTCCTAACYGTGTGTGTCCATGCCAGGGCTGCAGCTCCTTTGCCTTCGACGTGCCAACACCGGTGCTGGGTGGGAGCTCTCACTTCTTTTGGAAAGTGGGGTTTATTTTCTTTTCCAATAAAAATCTTTTAAAAAAAGATATCGGAACCTACCTGTTGTCCCCACGAGGTGCTGCTGTGCTGGAAACCCCAGCAAACCCCAGCTTTGCCGACCCCACTGGCACCAGCAGCGAACTCGCTGTGCAGCTGGTGCCACCGCACACGGTCCTGGAGAAGGCACGTGGGTCAGACCTCATGGCTTCTTCTTGGCAGTGCTTCGGGCTGCCCCCCTTGCTCTCGGAAGGAGGGATGGGGCTGCCACCCACGCGCTGCAGGAAGTGTCGCCAGTAGGTGACACTGGGAAGCTGGGGAGGAGCGACCGGGTGACAACACATTCATTCCTCACGCCATGGCCATTGGTTTCTGGTCCGAGGTCTTTATTTGTCTCGGGGTGGGTTGGGCCGTGGTTGTAACAGTTTAAAAAAAACCAAAAGCCCAGCAGGCATTTTGGGCACCGCTATGTGAATTATCCTAAAGGCAGTGGCGGGGGGGTCCCCAGCTGGGCCAGGGCAGCGTTTCTCCAGGTTGCACAGCATCGCCTCGGCATGGGGACGGGAAGGACATGCGGACACGGAGTTTACCGTGGCCAGCGTGGCCCCGTCCCATCTCTTGACTGTGCCCGGCTGTGCCTGCCAAGGCTTGCAGAGACCCGGCTTTGGGAGAGACTGAGCAGCCCCAGGGTGGTCTGGGCTGAGCACAAAAGGTGGGCTGGGAGGGGGCTGGAGATGCTGGCTGAAGCCCGCATGCTGAGGGCTCCGCCACAACACCAACAACAGGGTTATGTCCATTTACAAAGCTCAGCAGCTGGCTCCTTCGGCCTCCCTGGGGTGTCCCCCTGCACCCAGGGCAGGAGCAGGGCTGGGGGGACACCGTCGTCCTCTCCTGCCTCCGGAGCCATGCATCAGGCCTCCCGCACCCACCATGGCGAGAGCAGGGACCTGCTCATGGCCCAGATGAGACATAGGGCACCTCAGCCACGTTGCAGACCTTCTTCCCCCCCCCAGCTCCCCCCGTCCCTGCCAAGGACAGTTATTTTCACTGTCGCTGCTGCCCGCTTCTCAGGGGCCACGTTCCCCCAGGGCCGTGGAGAGAAGTCCTGCACCATACCACTGCTTTTCTTTGCAGTCTTAGTTTCCATCATTGTAGGAGGCAACTGGGTTTCACGCTCCTCACCCAGGAGTGAGATGCTTGGTTTGTCTGTTGAGCCAATTGCTGGCTGAGGGTGGAACGGGCACAAAGGGGAGAGTGGAGCCAAAGCCCATGGAAAAATTCCGCCCCCAGGTCGCTGGGTGAGGATGTACGATGGCGTCTCTCAAGGGAAAGGAAGAAGCTTGCCACATCTGCTAGGACACAATCTTGACTGTCTCGGGAGGGGGCCTGGCTGGGCCAGCAGGATGTCCCGTGAGCACGCCCAAGCCAGCCTGGTCCAAAACGGCTGGCAAATGTTTGGGCCCGGTTTCTTTTCATTTCTTGGGTAATAAACGGTTTAAAAGCCTATTGAAAGCATCCAGTGTTAGGCTGTCTGCATGCAGACAAGCTCTGATGCCCTGGAGATGGTCAGCCAGGGGGAGAAGAGGCATCCAGTCCTAGGACAAACACTGATGCCATTTGTCCAGCCTCTCAAGAGCAGGGAGCTGGGGAGGGCTCCTGGTCACCACATCTCCTCCTTTTGCCTCCGGCTTTCCCGCTGGCTCCCCAAGCTAGTCTCCGGGCCCAGGGTGACTGGAAGGAGCTGCAGCTCAGAGGTGCCTTGGACCTTTGTCAGCATTGGATGAAGGGCATCATCTGCAATCACTGCACAGTCTGCACTGTTGTGAGTGGGGAGCAGAGGACCACCCCCTGGCAAAGGAGGCAGAGGGAAGGACTTCCATAACATCGCTGAAGTGGTCCCTGAGTGCCAGTTTATCTGGCTGTGCCAATGTTCCTGTACTGGCACATGAGAAGGTGCTTGAAAGTTTTCTTGAAAGTGGCATTGCAGAGGGCATAGCAGGCTGGGTTGATGGTGCTGTTGACATAGCAGAGCCAGTAGCCGATGGACCACACTGTTTCGGGCACGCAGGTCTCACAGAAGGTGTTAATGAGGACCATCACGTTGTATGGAGTCCATGTGAGTATGAAGGCTAGCAAGATAGCAAATATGGTCCGAGTGACTTTCTTCTCCCGGGCTGCCATCTGGCGCTTCTTCCGTACTTGGCTCCTGGCGATGCTGGCAAACTTCCTGGCAACGTTGGCTGGGCGGCTGTTGGCCAGGGAGTTGTGGTCAGAGGCTCCTGCCTTAGCTGGGACGATCTCGATGGCAGTGACACATTCGGTTCCAGTCTGCTTGGTGACGATTTTAATCTTGGACCACTTGGAAGACGGGTTCACCCGGGGGTGGGACGGGCTCTGTCCTTGCCCCACTGGCAAGACTTCTGCTGTGGGCTTGTCTTTTGTGGTCTGGGTCATGCTGACTGTGCTGGACTCGTTGGAAGTCTCCTTCTCCTCCTGATGGCCAGTGGCCTCTGTCTGTGCTGAGGGCTGGTCATCCACTTTCCCATTCCTCACCTCCTCCTTCACCTCYGCAGCCCTCTTCGGGGAGTTGTTGTTGTTCTGTTTGATCAGGGGGCTCTTGAAGAAACTGAGGGACTTGCCTTTCCTTTCTTTCCTGCTTTCAGGCTTATGCCTCCTCACCCTGCTCCTGCTGGCCAGGGAGATGTGGATGTACAGCACCGTCATGATGACCACGGGCAGGTAGAAAGCAGCGATGGCCGTGCCAAAGGTCACTGCCGGGTTGGAGAGGAACTGGATGTAGCATTCCCTCTCAGGCACTGTCCTCTTGCCCACAATGAACTGCCAGAACAAGATGGCAGGGGCCCAGAGAATGAAGGACAATATCCACGCAGCCGCGATCATTAGCCCCGCCATCTTGGTGGTCCTCCTGGCTGGGTAGGTCAGGGGCTTGGTGACACAGAAGTACCGGTCAAAGCTGATGATGAGTAAGTTCATGACAGAGGCATTGCTCACCACGTAGTCCAGGGCCAGCCACAGGTCGCACACCACGGCCCCCAGCGGCCAGTAGCCTTTGATGATGTAGACCGTGTAGAGGTTCATGGAGAAGACCCCGATGATGAGGTCCGCACAGGCCAGGCTGAAGAGGAAGTAGTTGTTGACAGTCTGGAGCTGGCGGTTCACCTTGATGGACAGCATCACCAGGATGTTCCCCACCACGGTGACGAGGCTGAGCGAGCCGGTGACCGTGGCAATGAAAACCAGCTCCACCGTCTTGTAGTTGGTGGGAGGCTGGATGGCCACCTCAGAGCGGTTGCCCAGGGTGAAGTTGTCATAGGTCAGGTTGGCCATCTTCGCCTGCCAGGGCTGAGCAGAGAGGTTGTGCATGGGGTCTGCAAGGGGAGGGGGGGACAGAAAGGGAGAATATCATACCTGCCGGCCCATGCTGGCAGCATTTGCTGCCTCCTCAGTTTCCCAGGCCAGCACTGCTCTTGGCTAGTGCTCAGAAATCTCCTGGCGTTACTGGGTTTCTCTCTGCCATTGCAGCCTTCCCTCAGGAGCTCTTTGAAGGCATGTTTTGTGTCCCCATTTAGCAATGGAGGAGATGCACAGGGCTACAGGGAGAGGAGCAGGGACAGGGCGGGGGACAGCCCTTTGGCCAGGGTATTATGGTCCCTTCTCTGCAGGGCCAGGAACCACCTCCCAGCAGGAGCACAGCCCCAGTGTGCCCCAGGGAGGCACGCAGAGAGGCCGAGGGGCTGAAGGAGGAAGGGGGCTGCGGAGCCAAGCAGTGATGCACAGCACTCGCTGCAAGGACAGCACGGCTGCCCTGCCTCAGGGATGAGAGCAGGTTTATGATATGCCCCAGGCAGGTCCTGCTGGCCTCTCCAAAGTACCTCCCCAAGAGGGAGCTAATCCACAAAGCCCGTGCCATGGTCCACTCAGCTCACCTGTGTCTCTGGCAGCAAACAGCTCCTTCTGGAAGATGAAATCTGGGACAGGGAAAACAGCAAGTTACACTACAGCTTCAGCCCCAAGAAGCTCGTGCGAGTCCCACAACATCTACTGGGGGACACTAACCTTTTCAACAGAGGTGGCCTTGCAAAGGGGTGACACTGCTCGGAGGCAGATGCTGAAAACCCAAACAATGCTGAAACAAGGTAATTTGGCTTGGCCTGGTTCACAGCCCAGCACTGCCAGGCGCTGGAGAGTGAAGGGGCCTCACGAGTGCCATCAGCCAGCAATGCCGGGAAATGCTGGCCCCTTCCCCCAGTCCCACATCACACTGCAGCTGCAGTCACACCGGCAGTGGAGACGTACAGGGTGAACCCAGCCATCTCAGCCTGCTACATGGAATTATTTATGAAAGGCGGCAAGAATTATGGACAGAAAGACTGCCTTCATCCAAACCGAGATGCCTGTGGTTAAGCCCCCAAGGCAAGAGGAGAATGGACCTTAAAAAAAAAAATCAGTGGACCAAAATTGATGTGTTGGGATGAAGGGGAGTTTCCTGCAAGGGGAAGGAGAAGCAAAGGCTCTGGGGGAGGTTGGGTGCACAGAGGAGCTTCCCATCCAACCTGCCTCTTCCATACCACCCAGGGTCCCAAAACCTGCTGGGCCATCACCCTGGGTGCTGGGGGCATCCCGACCCCACCAGCCCAGCAAGGGCAGCCTCTCCAGCAGCTCCACCTGGCACCCGGGGCAGGGGTCCTGCCAGGCTGCCCACCCAGCCCCGTGGGCGCTGCTGTCAGCAGCCTAGCGGGGGCCAGCACAGCAGGCCTCCATGCAGCAGGAGTGCTTGGCACAGCATGTCTCTGCAAGCTGCCTTGGGTAACGGCACTGGCTCCAAATGCCTGGGACTCCTGAAGCTGCTTTTGCTAAATATATAAACATGCCATTAACGCACTCCTCTCCAAAACAGGGTTTGGGAGGCTTTGGTATCAGTTCATATTTTTAAAGTCTTTTAAAAGAAATGCCCTTGCCTTTTGTTTGTGGTGAGGGTAGGAGATTTCTACCATCAGCAGACAGCCGAGGTTTTAATCTAACTGCTTTTTAAAGAGATGCAGGTGTGAGAAAGTGGAAGCATGGCTGCTGAGATGCTAAAGCTGGGGTACCAATGTAGCCATTAAGGCAGCTTCCACATTAGCAAGGCTACAGCTGCAATAGCGCCTGGGATTGTCTTACACGCGCAGGGGAAAGAAGTGGGTGAGGGCCAGAGAAATACCTCTGTACTATTATCCTCTGAGCCTGTTACATGTGGCCCACAAAGTGCTTTGAAAAGAAAGCAACACCCTTCGGTAGATACGGTAAATGCTAAATACTGACGGGGCAAGGAAGCCCGGTGGCACTGCCCAGCTTTGCACCGAGCTCCAAGTGCAAGGGATGCATCAAGGGAGAAGAAAAGTGGTTTCTGCTGCCATCCTTCCTGGGCACCCAGCCAGGGATGCGAGAAGAGGTGATAAGTGTATAAAATGACTTAGAGATATATAATCATGGCAGTTTGGGGGTTGGTTTCAGTACAATTGAAATGAGTTTTAAACTCTTCGCTTTGATGAGATGGGGAGATTTAGCTGTCATTCTTGTAACAGCTAATCAAACCAATCAGACAAGCTAGCAATCAACCAGACATCTACCCCAGCTCTTCCAGGAGGAATTTGAAAATCTTGAAAAGAAACCTTTCCTTCATCTCTGCTAAATGAGCGTCTCAGTTTTTCACTTTAGTTTGTGAACCGGCATCCTCTTCTAAGTGCATTTAATTAATTATCAGCCTTGACAGAGGCTTGTGTTCTCAGTTGCCCGAAGTAAGAAAAGTCCAGCTCGTCCCACTCCATAAAACCGTTTGTACAGGTCACAAGAGATGAAGGAGGGAAAGACCGGCGTAGCCCCACTCGCGTGTCTTTGGATGCCACCCAGAGGCCATGCTGGAAACTGGTGTGCTGAGACAGAGGCGACTGCAGCCTCAGGTAAAGGACTTAAACGGGTGTTCTGAAAATGAGCCTTCACTGAAGGGCAAAAGTAAAGCAATCTCCCGTTTGAGGGTAGGAGGGAGACTGAGAATGGTTAAGGGTGTGAAGATACGTACAACACACACATACAACAACATGGACAAGCCAGAAGGTATGTACACCACTCATCCTTGCCTCAAACACCCTATTTTCTGCCATGCCCCAGCCTGTCAGGCATCTTTTCTTTCCCCACCTTCTGCTCTCTCCATCCCACTGTCTCTCTCTTCTGCCCTGGACACCCTTTCTGAGCTCACCAGACAGCCTGGTGCTGCCTTTGCCTCCCTAAGCGGGGCAGGCAGCTCAGTCCGGAGCTGGGAGCAGGCCACGGGATGCTATGAATCCGCCAGGTCTCAGAGCGGCTGACCAAGCCATGTGTCATGCCTGCATAGGCACTGKGGATAGATCCTGCTGTTTGCCTTTGGGCTGCTTTGCCAGCCCCCCTTGGGATAAACTTGTCTTGCTCTGTCCTGGGGGACTCCCCTTTAGCAGCAGCAGCTCCAGCCTGTTGAGGCTCGTTTCCCCCACTGCCCATGGGGACGGAGGGCGCCCGGGCTGTGTGGAGAGGGCCCGGGTGGGGACACAGCCCTCAGGCAGCCCTGGCTCTGCCTGCACCCCCAGGATGTGCCCGAGGGTGGAGGGAGCACGCAGGAGAGCTGCGGCGCTGCGACGGACTCACCAGCGCGACTCCATCTCCACTCGCACGCCAGCTGCATCACTGCCCCCAATGCTGTGAAGCCCACAGACACCAAGGGACCTCTCCATGCCCCACTAAATGCCTCCCCCATGCCCCCCGGTGCCCATCTCTCTATTCCTGCACCTCCAAGAGCACATTTCTCCTCTCCCTTCTCTCACGCCCCCATCTCACATCACCCTCCCTGTCTCCATCCCCCTCTGCCCTCCGCCTCCATGCCAGCATCACAGCCAGGAAGGAGAGGCAGCCTTGGCAAAGCCCAGAGACCACTTCAGAAGGGCTCCTGGGGCTCAGACCCCTACCTGGGACACCAGTTGGCTTTTCTCCCTGCACATGCAGTCCCTTGTCTGCGGCACTCAGCAGGTGCTCTCCCACACCTGCTCTCACCAGCCAGCTACAGCAAACTCCATCACCGGCCTTCTCCCTCCCTAGGACTTCTGGCAGTGATTTATGCCTGGTTTTCTCCATCAAAGCCATTAGGAGCCTCCAGATCCTCACCAATAGCATCTTTTGGTCTAAGGGTTTCTGTGACCCCTGCAGCACTCATCAAGTGTGTCCTCAAAGCAGGGAAATGCCTTTCCCTTCCCACCCAACATCTTGCATGTTATGGATGAAGACATGAGGCACAGGCAGCCGCAGATCCAAGCAGAGAAGGTTGTAATTTGGGTGGGGTCCACCTATTTTGGGCAGCGCTTGGCACGGCAGGGTCTCCATCACTGCCTGAGATCACGGGTGCCACCACTGCCGGGTGAGGAGACAGTTCCAGAGCAAGAGAGCAAAGCCAGTCCTGCCCACCCCTCCTCGGTCACAGGGTGATATCTGAGGGCATAGCTCGTGCTATTTCCTGGCCGCACACCTCATGTGCCACTCCGGCAAGGCTTCCCAGCCTGTCGGCCCCTGCAAAGCGCCTTGCAGCCTGTCGCCAGGTAGGAAAGGAGAAAGCCCTGTCATAGACTGCCGATGGTCATCCCATACCCAAAAAGTCTGCACCAGATAGAGGCAGGTGCTCCATTGGGTGCAGTTAGTGACCAAGCACTGACCCTGTCTGGTACGAAGGGTCTTGTGTGCTCCTGCCCTCCACGTCACTCCCTGCGTGGCAGGAACCACCTGCCCTGCCTACCGGTGCAGCGAAGGCAGCGGGAGAGGCTAGTATTTACGCACGCCCATGTGATGGTGGCACCTCGAGCTGTGGGATGAGCGCCTGAAGCAAGCAGCCCTGCTGCCCCAGTGTCCCCTGCCTCTGCTCCCTGTACTGCACAGCCTCCCTGTGCTCCTCCATGGCCCCTGTCCCTCACACCACCGCCAGCTGCCCCCCTCCCTGCTCTGTCACTGCCTCCGTCCCAGCCCCATCCTCATCCTCGGGGCTGGGGGAGTGGGGGCAGGTGTGGGCAGAGTCACTGCTAGTCCACAAGTGGCTTGAAGCAAGGTATCTGGGAATGAGCAGGGCTGTGCATGCACCCAGCACACTCGGCAAGCATCGCCACCAGCAACCAAGCCCCACGCTCACACGCCAGCCAGGGGAAGAAGGCATTCGTAGGGGAAGGAGAGGAATTAGAGAAACCATTACTTTCCCAGAGGCTTCCAAGTGTGAGCTGCTCCCAGAGGAGACGGGCTCTCGCTCTGCACGGGTGCAATCAGCCCTTTGGAGGAACAGCAAAACTGAAGAGACCCCAAGCCCAGGGGCCTCCCGCCCCAGCTGGGATGGGGTGGCCGTGGCTGCCAGCTCCTGGCTGAGTGCACCTTGCTGGGCTCTGGGCGCTGCCTGACTCCAGGAGGGAGGGAAGCTGGCCCCCTCCACCACAGGGACATCCCAGGGGAACGCACACATCACCCCCTGCTCCAGCTGGGTGCAGAGGGCTGGGGCCAGGGCACATCAGCTCTGGCGTTGCCGTTGGAAAGAGCCAGGCCAGCCCTCCTAGCCCCACTGCGAGCCCCCTGCTTGTCCTGGCCTTCCTAAAAGCACCGAGAGGGTGAAAATCTTAATGGGATTAGTTCCCTCATGTCAAACCGCTGATGTGGTGCAGGGCTGGGCAGTTAGCGCAGCCACAACCGGCCTTGGGAGAGGAGGGAGGGAGAGAAAAAAGAGAGGAGGGATAGAAGATGCTAAAGGGATACTTGTGTTTGTGGCTCGTGCATTTCTGTGACACAAAGGGATAGGGCAACACTCCGCTGAGGGGTGACAGTTTGTGGTGCTAATTGTGTTATCTAATAGCCATTAATTAGTTCCTGAGTCATGGCACCAGTTTACAGCTAGTGAGGGATTGTTCTGGTTGACAGATTCACACCCCTCAAAAAGTGTGAAAATAGACCTCCTGGATACTGGGCACAGGCACCTTAGAAATACAGCATATGGGGAGAGGATAAAGGGGGACCCTGTGCCTGGTGGGGGCATTAGCCCCGGTTTGCCCTGTCAGGGAGGGCTCTGCTGGGCTGGTGTCTGGCTGCTCCTGTGCCTCTGCATCGGCAGCAATGAAGGCAATAAACCAACCAGGAAAACAGAARGGAGATGAGGGGCTGGTGGGATTTGCTGCGTTAAGATGGCAGGGCTCCCTCTGCCCTCCCAGCTCCAGCTGGCAGCTGCGCTGGCACCCCTCCGGCATGGCGAGGGTCAACGGGCCCCTGAAGTCCTTCTCCTGCTCCAGAGGAGATCTGAGCCATTGCGCCAGAGGAATTGCTCCTTGCCAGTAATAGATGGGGTGGATCTGGGCATTTTATTTTTCCATTGAATAATTTAATCCTCTTTCTTCCTCTGCTATTCAATTGGTTCTGATGAGGCAAAGCAAATTCCTCCTTCCCCACAAGCTGGGAGTCTCTGATGGCTTTTCCTGGAGCCACTAGAGAAGCAGTGAGCTCAGCAGCTGCCGGCTTCCGGGGGGAGGTGAGGGGGCTGGAGACGCCCCTGCGCTCGGCACATGTTCGTGCATCAGGTTTTGAAAATGTCTTGTGTCCGGGGCCAGAAGGGAGCATTGCAGTCACCTAACCTGACCACCCGCCCTGAGCAAGCCAGGAGCCTCCCTGCCTTCACTGCTGCTTGTAACTAGGTGGTTGTCACTGGGTTTCAAAGCAAAACCGAGGCACCCCATCCAAGGCGGCATGCACCCAGCCGTGAGAGGTGCTTGCAGGTCAGAGCCCTGGTTTACGAGCCGCCCAACTAAGTAGCACCCAGCCCAGCAAACTCATCAGCATGCCAGGGCTGGCACAGCTGCACCCCCTTGCCCCAGCTGGCCCCCCCGGTGCTTGCCTGTATCCCTGAAGTACCCTGTATCATATGCAGCTTGTAAGGGGCCACGGACCACCTACCCCCAGCATTACCAGGCAAGAAGCAAATTAGCGAGAAAGTGGGTTTAAGTGGTTAAAAGTCACTCCCATAAATAACCTTCCAGCATGCTGGCCACTCTGACAATTAATTAACCATCTGTCACCCAATTATTAGGCCCAATAAATAACCTATCAGTGGAAAGCTAATAGCGAGTGCACCCAGCAAACGCCATGCAAGCCAACCCCAGTCTTACCCTGCTGTGCCCAGTCTGTGGCTCCCGGGCACAGGTGGCTCCCCAGCAGCTCCCGTGCCCGCAGCGGCTCCGGTGGGTAACATCACGGGGGGGAAGGCTCACCGCGGGGGCATCCCACAGCAGGGCCAGGGGGACTGCTGTCCCCTCCCTCCTGTACCCTCTGCCTTGGACCCCCAGGGCTGCAGCTCTGTGCTGACGGCAGAGCTCAGCCCATGCCGGTGAGTGGGGAAGGTGCTCAGCTTTCAGCTGAGCCTGGGCTAGAGCCATGCTTCTCCACCCCCCCCCCCCCGTCTACTGCATTAATGCTCTCTGCCTCAGAGAGATGCTCACGTTCTTTTATATCTCTGGCTGAAGCTTTAATAGGACCCAGCTGTTTCAAGGCAGCACAACAGAAATGACCCCGCTGCAGCTACAGGTCCCGCTGCCGGGTAGGGCTTTGGGCTTGGCCGGCAGAGAGGGGAAGGAAGGCAAGGACGATGACGACTGGCAGATTACAGCAACAAGTGGCTGTCTGGATTAGCTGGGCTCTCCCCAGGGAGAGGTTAGCGGCTGGGATCAGACACCTGCAAGAGAGATGGCGCTGGAGGAGGGACTGGGGGGAAGAGGGCAGGAAGTTGCAAGACCCCAGATCTGGTTGCTTAGAAGAGCAGCTCTCCCTGCCCCAGCGACAAGGACAGGCCTTGCCTGCAGATGGCAAGGGGGGAGCCCGTTGCAGGGAAGCCCCCTCATCCTACCACTGCCCCGCACAGTCGCCCATGCCGGCCACCCACCCAGGGTGCCAGCCCACACCAGCCCCCCAGGAGCCAGGGCTGGCACTGGGCAAGGGGGGAGCTGACCCCCATGCAGAGCTGCAGCACCCTGCGCCCACCCTCCTTGCCCTGCAGGGTCCCCACGTGCCATGGGGTGGGGACGCAGCTCAGGCAAAGCACCAAGTGGGAGCTGGGAGGGGCAGCTGCTTCCATGAGATTGCATCTCATCAGGGAGGTAAGGGGCTTGCCAGGAGGGTGGTGTGACCACCTGCTGGGTGCTGGGCTCTTGCGAAGGGCTCCAGCCAGGAGATGGCCTTCAGTCAGTCCAGCCAGGAAAGACCATCTCTCCTTCCCCACCTACTACCGGGGAGGACTTGGCAGCCCTGGGCAATCCTTCCCTTCCCAATGGTACTAAAGGATTTTGATCAGATGCCTTTCTCCTGAGCTCTGCACAGAGGGAAAAGGCTCCAGGAGCACTTGGTAGCTACAGGTGGTGGTGGAGGAGCCCAGGGCAGGCAGGGGGATGGACGGATGCTGGGCTCTGTGCATCAGGGATGCGGTGTTTGCCCCAGGCAGAGCAGAGCTGTTAGGATGACAGGGCGGGACGGCATATTTCTCTGTAAGCAACTCATCCCAGAGCCGAGGGCCGCAGAGGGAAAGCACCAAGGTGCTCATCTGAAATTTTAAAGAGTGGGCAAGAGCCCCTTGCCCCATGGAGCAGGGCAAGGGTCTGCTAGGCTTTGAAAGGACAAATAAGCCAGATAAGCAACGAGTAAGAGAAAAGAGAGCTGATGCCCTGAGCCAAGGGCAGAAAATCGGGCAAAAGCAAGGGCCCTGCCGGGTAGATGCGGATGTGACAGAGGAGAGCCCTAGTCTTGGGGACGTACAGCAGAGGGGAATCTTTGAGGTGCTAATGAAAAAGGAAACTGGAAACATTAGACCCCTACTTGGCCACAAGACCTGCCAGAGGGTTTGGGGTTGGAGGTGACGCTTGAGCGAGGGGACAGAGTGAAGGACAGGAGCGAGAGCAGAAGGTGGGGAGGGGAGCCCAGGGCATGGGCAAGCAGCATGGGAAGCATGGGGGCCAGGGGAGGAGAGCAGGTAGGAAACTCCTGTCTGTGGTGACAACAGAGGAGGGGAGGGATGGAGAGGAAGGAGGTGGGAATAGCTTCAGGCTGCCAGGGTGGGATTACACATCTCCCCCGCAGAAGAGCCCTAAGAAACTCTTCCGAGAGGGAGAGACCTCACACAGAGATACAGCCTGCAAATCTCTCCCTGTTGCCTTCCCTGGAGGCTCCCACCGGCAGAGCGGGAGCTGTGCTGGGGCTGGAAACCTTCGTGGGCCACAGCTCTCCCACTTGGGCAGCCAGCTCCACCTAGGAGTCGCCTCTCACTGCAGGATGGTGGTCCCCAGCCTGTTGTGACCCTACACTAACACCGCAGGCAGCACCCTGCACCACTGGGCAGGGGCTTTAACCACCTCATTGCCTGCGGCTGCACACAGTGGCAGAAAGTTTCATGAGTCGGGCATCACTTATGGGCCGTGGTGGATGACCTGAGCTCTGCAAACAGCCTAGAGACGCCCGTGCTAGACGCTGCTCCTAAGTGCTGCAGAAAGGCAGACCCAAGCCCAGGCAACTCACGCCTGTTGTCAGGCAAAGGCTGATGCCAGTAGGGTTTCATTGCTCTCCATTCCTCTCTGCAAACACGCAGGCTTTTTTTTTGTCTTTAACTGGGACTGCATATGATGTAAGTGCCGGCAGAGCTGGGATCCAAACTACCCCGAAGGCACTAGAGACGGCGAGATGCAGGATTCGCTCCTTCCCATCTCAGTCATGCAAAGATCCCACAAGGACGCCTGTCCCTCCGCAGCAGAGCCAGCCTTCCGCACTGCCCGTGGGGGGACCCAGCTAACATCAACATCGGGAGGGTTTGCGAGCAAGGGGTCACCGAAGTGAGGCGCCATGCATGCCTCTAGAGAGCTGCCCCATGACCTGGAACAGACGCCAGGGCCTGGGACRTTGTGTTTGCAGAGTGATGTTTTCAGACCTCGGTGTTGCACAACTGGAGCTTTGAGTTTCCCACGGACGAATCAATCTAATTCTGCTTAAAGAGCCTAAAGACATTAACGCATTAACTGGCCAACACAAACCAACTCTGCCACGAGCCTTAAACCTGCGGACGACAACTTCACCCCTGTCCTCCAGACGGCTCCAGCTGAGGCACTTGGTGCCAGCCCCCGCTGCCTCCTGTCCAGTTTCAGCAGTGCCAAGACATGCTGCTGCTACGACCTGCAAGCTGCAAGGTGCCATAAAATACATTAGATTTAACAGCAGTTGTGGTAGCACAGGGGCTGCTTCTCCGCCTGGCTTTCTTGGCTAGAGGAGCGCAGCTAGCCTCGATAGCTCGGTACCACGTCGATAGCTCTGGCCAAGCCCGCTGCGTCTGAGGAGCTCCATGGTTTACACTGAGTCCTGCCTTTAAAGGACAAGCTTCCCAGCTGCTGCTCTTCCTACGCCAGCTGACCTAGGATGAAACTCCTCTGCGAGGCTCTTGAAGACAAGCAAACAGCCCTGTGGTTCCCCACGTCCCTCTCCAGCCCTCTCTGAGTCACGGAAACAGCACCCGGGGTGGGCGCAGGTCCTCTGCACCAGCACGTCACAGCCTGTCTAACGCTGGGGCAGGGGGGGGATGGGAAGGGGACAGGGCACTTGGGCATCTCTGCCGCTGCCTCGTGCACTGAGTGGGCACGGGACTTCAGGGGCGATGGGGACGCAGTGAGACGGGAGGGTTGGTGTCACTCCCACGGCTCTGATTTGCAGGACCTCCAGCAACTGTTTCGGGGATTGTCAGAGGGACAAGGCTCTGTGCCTGCAGCTGCTGCATTTGGAGGCTTGGACAGGCTGGTGAAGTTAATTTTCTCAGCAAACTTACATCTTACAAGATATAAACTGAGTCTTTGAGTTCCTCCTCCATGCAGTGCAGCCTCTGGAGGGTCCTGGGAGCAGCCCTGGGGCGGAGGTGTGAGCAACTGTGCCCAGCACGTGAGGGGTCGGGATGGGGAACATCTCCAGCAGAGCCTCGCTTGCCAATGCTTGCTGTGCCAGGGGACTCAAGGTCTGAAGCCAGGTCAAATGACAGTGTCCTGGCCCAGAGTCAAGGCCCAGCAGGACCAGCGCATCCATCCACAGGGAAGGTGGGATGGATGCCAACACGCTTACAGGGTGTCTGCTGGGGTGGACGGGGGCTGGTTGTGTGTCTGCTGCTAAACCCCTGCTGCTAAACATCAAGGGGGGAACCTGTAGGCGAGACACCCTGCCCTATGCTCCTGCACCAGCAAAATATTGGTGTAGCAGGCAAGCCTGCCCGGGGAGCACTCGCCCCAGATTCATTTGGCCAGGAAATGCCTAACTCCCCCTTGAAGCTTCAGCAAATGAATTTGTCTGAATATAGTGCAAGGGCCAACCTCAGTACATTCAAGGGTCTGGATGCAGATTTTCCCATGCCTAGAGGGTTAAAGGGATGTCATGGTGGGCAGTGCTCTCCAGGGCGGGGATGGTCAGGGCTGGCACACTCCTCCACTTGGCCATGCGTTAGATAACGGCCGCCCATTAAGACCCTCACTGCCTGGTCTGCTGGGGCCCTGGGMAGAAGAGCATGTGAGTCTTCCTAGAAACCAGCAGCTGTTTTCTAACTGGTCACCTGAATCCCTCGGAAGAGGGATGGCTTTGGTGTGTCTCCAAATGCCAGCTTGAAGAGGTTTCAACATGGCCCAGGTACTGAGCCCCCCCACCAGCCCCTGGCACACTTGTGGTGGGCTAAGGAGCAGTCAGTGTGGGGTGCTGGGAGAGTGATGAAGAGAGGAGGGGAAGTAGATGCGAATGATCTGGTCCAAACTTCCACTTCTTGGCTGCGCCAGGTCCCGCACCCTCGCATCTCCCCAAAACACGTGTCCTTTAAATACGCAGTTTTAGGGCCAGCCCAGAATGGATGCTGAAATGCAAAGCAAACCTCCTCCCTTGGCTTACTGGAGAGCAACAAGGGCATAGCCCCGTGTCAGACTGAGCAGAGACTGGCTCAAGAACAACACCTACTTCTCCAGAAGATGCCCATCAAAGCCCTGATTTAGCATGCCAAGGAGAAGGGGTCAGCCTGCACACATGAAACTCTTGCGTGTACGTGCATGCGGAAAGAGGAGCTGCGTCTGTGCAGAAAGCAGCAGCCCCTTGCAAACAGCCTCCATTTCCCTCTCCTCTCGCTATTGCCCTCCCCGCTGTCTTTGCAGAGCTGCGTCTGCCACCTCAGCTGGGCACTCACCAGCCCTCTTCACCCCTGTGGGTGCTGCTGGCCGGGGCTCAGCAGGGCAGGCAGAGAAGGGCTCCACAGCAAAGCTGTGCTAGGGACTGCTCTGCATCAGCCGCTCGTCCTGGTCTCACTGTTTTTATTCCCTGTTTCTGTCTCTTCTTCTTTTTCCTGGGGAGATGTTTGTCATTTTAATTTAAAAAAAAAAAAACAACAAAACCCCAACCACGACAAAACCTGATATCAATAGGATCCTCGTGGGGACAGCTTAAAGAGAAAAACCATACTCCTTCGGCAAACTCAGAGTAATTGGATCACAGCATTAATTAATCATTTCAGTTCATTTCTCTTCTATGAAAGAAAACAGACTGACATGCCGAGACGGGTATGCCCCTCATGTGAATAAACAAACTGCTTTTACCGGTAGCCCTCCTCCTCCTTCTCCTGCCAGCTTCCCACTGCCCACTCACCGGGTCACTCCCGTGGCCGCTGCTGCTCCATCCAGCAGACCTGGGAACTTGCTGCTGGCTCTGAGCAAGGGCGCGTTGGTTCCCACAGGAACCGGGGGCTGCTGCACACAGGGACACCACCCCCTCCCAGATACCTCCTCCCATCCCCACCTTCCCCACCCAGGGGCTCTGCCCGCTGGCCACCAGCCCAGCTGAGGGGTGAACTGGGGATGGGTCACTATTTCTTAGGATCTCTTTACGGGTGAAATCGCCCCCTCAGATGCCCTGCTGTTTGTTGGGATGTCTCACGGGGGCCTAGTCCAGGCTGGAGAGCAGCAGCAGGTGCTCAGATCACAGAAGTCAAGGCATTAGGAAGCAGGAGGTGATGCCCAGCAGTAGTGACAGCGAAAAGCATCTTGCTGTTGCCTGTGATTTCAACATGAGTGTCATCACTGGTGATGTCTCACCAAAAGCCTGGGCTCTAGGACCCTGGCATCTGAGTATTTTGATAGACAGTGCCAGCATCAACAAGCCACCCCACTGGGTGGGTACCAGCCCTCCCAGCCCCTCTGCTCATCCTGCAAGTAGTGGCAGGAGAAGCTGAGCCACCCTCAGAGGTCACTCAAGGCACCTGTGACAAAGCAGGGAGCCTCCAAACGCCCAAGCAGAGCCCACCAGCTTTGCCAGCTGCCAGCAGGGCACAGAGGAACGCTAGCTGTTCCTCAGGTTGGGAAGTAGCTCCCTAGCCTTGGGCTTGGCAAAGACCAGCTAGAAAATGTGGCCACAGCACAGTCAGAGGGGTTGAAAGCAGGACAGAAGAGAAGCCAGCATTGCTTTCGTTTAAAAAAATGACAAGAACTGTTCCCTGATTTGAAGCCAATATCATTATTTTGGGAGAAAAGAAGGGTGGGGCTGCCCGACTCTTGCCCACGATGGGCCAACGGAGAGCACGGGGCAGCTCTGCTGTTACCAGCAGGGAGGGCACAGCAGGGCCAGCAAGGACTAAAGGGCAGATGGGATCCACACCTAGGGAGAGAGGGGGCAAGATCTGTCCCCCATGCAATGTCCAACCTGGCAAAGGGCTCTGCGGGTAGGTGGAGGGACTTCTGCCTAGTCATGTCCTGGGAGGTGGCCACAAGGGCCAGAGGGGTTTTGTCCAGCGTGGGGATAAAGTATCCGAAAGACACGGGATCTTGTCCCTGCTGCTCTTGTTGGAATATAGAGGGAAGCAAAGAAAGCATGCAGGTAGTTTCCTGCCCAGAAAACAAATCTTCTTTCAAGAGGAGGTACCAGGGGAGCAAATAACCCCCACCCTGGGGTCCCCGCTGTGGGGGTGCCTGCCCCCGGGGCCACAGGCTGCTCATATGCCCATGGCAGGGTGCCGACAGGGCCAGTTCCTAGGCGATCAGAGGGACGCGAGATGCATTGGACCACAGATCCCGGGGAGTGGTGTTGGTTTGGATGGGAGCAGGGAAGGGGCTGCCAGAGCTCGTCCCAGTGCCCTGGCAGGGCTGCAGCCCTGCATGACTCCACACATCCTGGGGTGGTGAACCAGTGCGGGGGTCCCGACCCGCGGGGCACCCCCGGGGTTCCCAGAGGGACACAGGAGTGCGGGAAAGTTGGCAGAGAGACACCATCCATTCCTGGGGCAACCGGGTGCTACATCCCCCGGGGGTGCGCACCCACCCTCCCCACGCACCCTCAAGCCATGCTGCCCGCCCCCCGCAGAGACTCTCCGGAGGGGCCCGCGGGGATGCCCTGCCCCCCCCGCCTCGTGCACACGGAGCCCCCGAGCAGCGACTCACCGGGCAGCCCCCAGGCCGCGCCTCCGCCCGCCGCCGAGCGGTTCTCAGCGGCC
>JAYKAV010003476.1:393019-418042 GCA_035582835.1 Phoebastria nigripes | reverse complement strand
TGTGCCGCCCCCAGATAGGCGCCCCCCTCCCCGCCGCAAAGACGCACCGGGGCGGGGGGCACCACGACGTCAGGGAGCGGCGGCCAATACCCACGCCGCTGTTCCCCCCCATTCCAGATGTGGCTCCCCGCTCCCCCGGCCAGATGTTGTGCGGGGGGCGGGGCGGCGCCGGGCAGCTGCGGGCCCCTCGTCGGGCCGGCGGGAGCGCTCCCCTGCAGCACCGCGGACAGCGCTCCCCGCCCGCCCCGGGACCGCCCGCTCCCCGCCCGCTCCCCGCCGCCGGGTCCCGCCCGGGCGCAGCCGGAGCGCGGCAGGTGGGCCCTGCCGGGAGCCCCTGCTGGCCCCCGCACCCCAGCCTCGCCCGGAGACCGGCGGGGGTAAGCCCCGCTCCCCTGCAGGCGGCAGCGCCGGGAGCACCGGGGCCTCAACGCGGGAGAGAGCGAGGCTTCGGGAGAGGCGGAGCGGGGTCCGGCACAGCCCGGGCAAAGGGAGCCCTCGACGCGCTCCCCGGCCCCCAAAGGACAGTGGAAATCCGGTCCTGGCGCCCACATCTGCAAACTTGAAACGCGTGATGGAGTTTCCGCCGGGCTGTCACTAATACTCAGTAGTGGGGTTTTCCCCCAGGAACAAAAACATCAACAGGCAGTTTCACAATCAGTTGACGGCCCCACAGGTTCTGCTTTCTCCTTTCGTCATAGTTATGAGAAAGTGTCAAGCAAGAAGAAACAAACAGAAAAAAAAACCAAAAACTGTCTTCCCTTCCCTCTACACCTTTCCCCTCCTCTCTGCTTACACCTAGACCAACTCTCTCACCCACCCTCTGCCTCTCACTTGTACTGTCTCACAGATGCACATGGGTATCATTTCCCCATCTGCTCGGCTCTCACACATACATACATAAATACACATAAATAAATAAACGCCCCACTTTCTCCCTCCTTTGAGTGATTACAGTCTCAGACAAGTTCCCACCATCCACTCCTTCACCTCCTCACCCTCCTCTCTTACATCTCTTGCTCTGGGAGGTAGCACTTAACTAAAGGCTGGTGTTTGATGTCAACATCTCATCTAAAATGTTAGCCAGTGTGCCCAGTTCTCAGATTTGACCTCTCTCTTCCCCAGATCCTGCAATCTGGTATCTTCTCCCTGGAGAAGAAGACGCATTTTTGAATCCTAGCAGAGAGAACATTGTAAGATAATTCAGACAATTTTCTCTGATGACACATCTCCAGCTCCAAGTGCTTCACTCTGCACCCTGAAAAGGTTAAAGCCCTTCAGCACTTGCATCTGCAGCTCGGCTGCTGCCTTTGCACACCGAGAGACCCCTGCCACAGCAGCGAGGCAGATACAGCATCTTTATTTCGGTCACCCTAGGCCAGATCCTGGCATTTCTTTAGTGAGTGTTCAGTCAACTGGTATTCATTTTCTTTCCTGCCTTCTTTGAGGAGCAAGAAGACAAAGCTTTCCCAGCATCAGCTGGTGCAGAGCCATGCGATTGCACTGAGCACAGCGAGGCTTCGCTGACTTTTGCCAGCTTAACATCTACCCACACCATTTTTGCAGTCACTGACCAAAACCCGTCAAAGACTCCAGCCAGTTAATTGGAGTCTCTTGCCTCATTCCAAAGTCCTGACCTCAAATAAATACCACCCTCTCCTCCTCCTTCTCCCCCCTAAAAAAATTAATGTGAAAAAACCTTTGCCATGCTCTGGGTGAATTCATCAGACTGAAGAAGTATCTGCTTCAAAGACAATCTGATTGCACTGGAGTTGGGTTTTTTGATTGGACTCTTGTTTCAAACTACAGCACCCCATGGATAGACAAAAGACTGTAATGAACAGCGAGAAGTCTTGTTCCAAAGCTGATCAGTCATGGAGATAAAAACGTGTAACCAAACTGAATACAAAACTTTTCAACTTCTAACTCTTAGCCTAGCTTTATGCACTCTCATTAGTCAGAAGAAGTAGAGTTTCTGAAAGCCCAGACTCCCCATACATATTCCAGTTAAAGATAGCACTTGCTTCTCTTGCCTTGACATATTCGCACATTCCCTGCTCGTGGGCTGCCAGCGGGTTTCACCAGCCCCTCTTGCTGTCACCAAAGTGACATCACCTTCCTTCTTAGGCCATGTAGGCTCTGGTCATGAAAAACGGTAACTCCACTCCAGAATCTGACCCGAGCTCCAACCCTTCCCCTGGCCAGATATGTTGTGCCAGGCTGCGGGGTGGGACAGGAGGGACTTGTGGTTGCCCCACGTCAGAAGCCAGAGGCTAACCTGCCTTCATGTTCAGTGGYCCAAGCAAAGGAAGGGCCTTCCTTATTCTCTTTTGGGATTAGGACCTGTGACAGTCTGAATCTTCTGCCATCCTGCTTGACTGACACAGCTTGGTCTGGCAGGTAGCTGGGGAGTAAAAGCCAGCACACGTCACCTTGTAGGGATCTGGGATACTCCTGGAACTGGCCATTTTTCATGCAACTGCACATCTCCCTTTTTTTCATCACTGTACTTCCATCCTCTGTTTTTGCATGGCTTGTCTTTTTTTTTTCTTTTTAGCCATGCCCGTGAGCTTTGCTGTGCCTGATGTCTAATCAGCAATTGCTGCTCTTCCATTATCAGTTGGCAATGCTCCATCAGGCTCCTCTATCTCAAAAATTGCCCTCACACCAAAACAACACGAACACCTAGAAACAGGCAAAGCCACTCCTCTCCCCTCTGCCCCTGAGGTGGGAGATGAGGTGCCCTCATGCATACGCATGCATGCTCCCTCTCCTTTCTTTTTGTCCCTCTCCAAAGCACTCAGGCTTTCTTTCTGCCTCACACACCCCCTTTCATGCTCTGCTTCCCTCCCTCTGGCACCAGGTCCCTTTGCCCTCAGGCGGATCCAGATTGCCTGTCCCAGCACAGTGCAGGCAGCCAGCCCCCCTCCCTCTGACAGACGTACTCCCACAAACCCGCTGAACCCATCCACATGGCTTTAATATTCATAAAAGTCAACCCTAGTCTAAAGAAAATGTGGTTGACGATGAAAGTATTTACATTGCACATCACTTTTAATAACCCTCCAGTAGTCAGCCTGGTGATAAATGCTAATCCGTCTATCAGCCCAACAACAAAATAAACCCAACTCAGAAGGGGAGAGGCAGAGAGAGAAAAAACAGCCGGTGACAGTGAGAAAGGCTCAGCCCTCCCGAGCATCACCCCACCAAGGGAGACGGGTGTGAAGGCTTTGCTCAGCAGTCAGTGAGAGCATTAAAGTGTCAACACAGGGAGCAGGAGCAGCTGCTCTGCCTGCTCTTGGCCAAGCAAGAAGGCACCCCGGGCACCCTGGAGGGATCGCCGGGGCGGACGGTGAGGCACGCAGCCCCTTTGCTCGCTGGTGTGGAGCTGGCGTTGCCTGGCAGGAGGCGGCTGTCTAAACACCAGGGCAGTAACTCAGTCTCCCTGCCCGTGCCCGGGGCTGCCRGCAACAGGGCGATGCCACCCGTGGGTGGGCTCTTGCCCTGCATGCGCTGGTGGGTGAGACACAGCCCACGGGGGACATGGGTCGTTCCCCTGGGCCAGCGTCATCCCTGTGGGAGATAGATGGGAGAGGGGACAGCACCTTGCAGTCACCTGCCTCTCTCCTAATAGTTTGCCTAAGGGCATGGGATGGCACATTTGTAAAGGGTCTTAGGACAGTTTAAAGGGTCTGAAATAAATATCACTCCCAGGCCATGTTTGCTTGGAGTCTCCCACGGCTGCTCTCCCAGTTGAGGAGACACAGGATGGTGTGAGCACAAGTCTTCCTCTTCCCCATCAAGCACCATCCCCGGGGAAACAGCCTTTCCCCCTCATTCCAGCTGTCCCCAGGACAGCAGCAGGCACATACGGCCCCACGAGTGCCCTGGACATGAGCTCTGCGGGAGGGCAGTCACTCATGGATGTGGGGTGAGCCAGGACCCAAAACATCCTGGGACAAAACCCATGCTACAGGGAGCAAGTGATGCTGCAGGGGAGCAGGGCAGGGGGACTTGCAGGGCCCGAGGAGGAGCAGGGCTGCTGCAGCCTTCCCAAGAGAGGAGGTGACCGAAGGCACCCAGCCGTGTTCTGCTACCTTGGCCAGGTCCCCAGGAGTCACCCACAGCCACATCTTATGCTTCACGGCATATGCACTCCACCAGAGATGGAGGAACAAAAATACTGATGCTGAAGCCGCATTAGACACATCACTTAGTGCTCAGCTGTTTCCCAGCCTCCCGGGCTGCTTGGAGAGACAGGATAATGAAAGATTCTTTCATTATTTGGAAAACATCATTTTTAGCACCAATGAAGGATGCCAGAGCCACAGCCCCAGGGAGCGGGTGACTATGTTTAGCTATGCAGCCGGTGCGGCCCCAGCGGCCAGGGTGACGGTGGCACCAGTGGCCCCCACTCACCCTGGGGTCCCCGGCAGGGCACAGCCAGGAAAGTGGGGTACTGCTGCTCTGGCCCATGCAGGGAAGCCAGGTGAGCGTGAAGAAGATTTTTGTGACTAATGTGGAAAGTCATCCTCCCACGCCTGGCTAGTGCACACCAGCGCCATTAACAGCGGCCTGTGAGCATCCTTGAAATGCCAGGGGACCACCAGACACCCATGCTCGCGGCTTGACTGCAAATATCGGTGCCTTAACTCATGTGAGGGGGCACGGCAGGCGAAACATTAGACGTCATCTCACCTGATGTTAGCCCTCGGAAAGTTGGTTGTTGGGCATTGCTGATTGCTTGAGCTCATGAAAAATGGGAAGGCAGCCACAGCCTGTGCCTGCTGGGGCTTTTGGGGAGGCACAGGGAGCACGCACCTCTGGAGAGAGTTAAACACAACAGCCTGCTGCCCAGCCTGGTGCGCTGCAATCTCTTCAGTCAGTAATCATCTGCTTTTTGTGTTTTAAAGAATTGCTACTGCTGCTATTTTAAGGTTGCGCTCAATTTTGTCACATTTGCCATATAAGCACGACTTTGAATATTTCAATATAATTGTTTTGTTGCAGTCCCCATTCTTGCAACTCTTATTTGCTTTCTGGGTAATGGAAGGCAGAAAGTGCTTCTGAATCACTTCTTTTATACCTATTATCAAAAAAAAAAAGGGGGGGGGGAGAAAAAAAAAAAAAAAAAAAAAGAAAGTGGAAACGTAGGCTTGCACTGTTTCCCTGCCATTTCCCCACGCCGCCGCAGAAGACGGCACATCTGCCCCGTGACTGTTGTGCCCGTGGGCCAGGTCTGGCCTGCGGAGCTGGCCGGTGTGTGGTGAAACACCGTGCCTACCTGCAGTTGCCTGCTGCTGGCAGCCAGCCGCCGTGCTCCCCGGGCCCCTCTCCCAGGCACCATCCCACACGGCTTGCTGCCTGACCATCAGGGAAAAATCAGAGAGTGGCTCAAGCCCCTTTAGCAGATTAGTCTACCTTGTTAATTTTCTAATTCGCTACTTCATTAATTCGTTAATTCACTAACCCATGAATTCAGTAACCCCCGTGCTTATGCGCACAGGAATTCCCTCGCCAGCAGTGAGAGTGCTCAGCCTTCCTCCCCGCCACGGTGTGGGGTCCCCGGCAGCCCACCAGGCAGCATGAGAGTCTGGCTGCTTCTGGCTCCCCTCCAAAGGTTTTTGGGGTACCTGCCATGTTGATGCCTTCCAGCTCCAGAGRTCAGTCTATACCATTTCTATAGGCTGGCGGGTTCTGCAGAAGGTGCCAGTGACTGTTGCCGAGCTGCAGGAGAGGACAGCTGCAGGAGACACAGGCCCGCTAGCCCACGGGTTACAGGGGGACGGAGCCCCTGAACCCAACAAACTTCATGGAGCCAAACCCACCCTTGTTACAGGCAGCCGCTTGCTGGAGGAGGAACCCATCCCAAGCGCGGAGACAAGCCCCAGCCCCACACAGGCACTGAACCACCCAGCACAGCTGCCTCGTGGCTTGCCGGCCTCCCTGCGCTGGGGGCACAGAGGCAAAGCCAAGCCTCTCTGGGGGCTTCCCTGTAGCCCCCTGGGGTTCTCCTCCCCCCCGGGCAGAGAGCCGGCAGCCCTGTCTGCAGCTCAGTCGCTCTGCCATCAGATTTAATTCACCGAGCAGCTTGGTGGAGCCTGCCCTCTAATACACATGCAGCCTAATAAATATTTGCTTTAATGCACCCACTCTTTTAAACATCTCTATTAAAAAGGTACATTTCCCTCGGTTTGAGGTAATCGCCAGCGCTGCTGGGGGACAAAGAGGTCTATGTGTGTGCATCTCACCTCAGGCAGCCCAGCTCAGCCCCGCCGTTTGGACAGGATTTGTGCTCCCCATACACATATTTACCTCGCATAGAGCCCCCATTAATGTTAATGCTACCTACAATCCCCTTCACAGGGAAGGAAACCAAGAAGAACACAGCGAGTGTGCAAAAACCACAGCAGGTAAAAAAAAACAGTCAGCAATTGCTGTGCCAATAAGGGATTTAACACAGCCAGAATGAAGCAGATCCTTTCTTTCCCAAGAAAGACGCTGCCCTGCACCTGGCAGGGACCCGGCCACCAGTCGCTTGCCTTCATCTGGCGGGCGGCAAGCATGATGGCRGGCAGTCCCCCAGCATTCACACCTCCCACACACGTTGCTGCCCCTCTCCTCACCCCCGCTCCCCAGCCTCTTCCCACTGAAGTTTACCCTGGGATGAAGGCCCCGTGTCAGAGTCCGGCGCGGGCTGGCGATGGGTACCGAGCTGCTGCRCACTGCAGGGACGAAGGCAGCCTGCTGCCATCAGGGTCTCCCATTCACCCCCAGGTCTGTACCCCCCACCCAGCCCCAGCACTCGCCAAGGAGACTCCACTGCCCCAGCCAAGACAAAAACCTGGCTGAAGTCTTTTGTTATGGCAAGAAGCCATTTCTCAAGCCAGAGCCAGGGACGGAGGAGACTYGAGGTTGCAGGATGCAAGAGCTCTGTTCTCTGCCGGCCAGGCTAATAACCCTGTATTAAATTACAGGCCTGGGTTCAGTTGTGGTTGGGTTTTTTTTTTTTATAAGCTGTCTATTTAGATTTATCAGCGCAATTCCTGACACTGCCTTGTCGGACATCATTACGATAATCTCACTACTGTGTCTGCCGGGGAACTGGGAGGCGAGCAGGAGGCTGCTGCAGAGCGGGAGGGCAGTGGGGCCGGGGCCGCCTGCAAGGCACAGCCCTGCAGCCCCAGGACCACTCACCCCGGAGCTGGGGACCCTGGGGAAGGTGGAGGCATGAGGGCACAAGCCCCCGCAAAGGGACTCAAAAGTCAAAAAGTCACTGAAAGAACCAGCATGGTCAGGGAGGAAGACACCGAGGGAGGAGGGAACCAGCCTCCAGCCAGGCAGGTCTCCATCCCTCCAACGATTTCACTGGGGAGAAGAGAAGCCTCGAGAGCAGGGGAGAGGGCGCACAGAAAAACCTGGAGGATCTGGGGAAGTTGGAAATGAGCAGCCTTTGTTTTGGCATTGATCCCTCACCTCCCCTTAATTCCCAGTAATTGCATCATTTATTTAAATAAGGCTTCTCAGGGCAGAGAGCACAGAAGGAGGAGGGCAGGAGGCCGCCAGCCCAGCTCCATCCATCCGTCCTTCCACGCTGCAGCCCCTCTCCCCTCCACGGGCGCGCCCTTGCACACATACACACGCATGCACACGCACACGCAGCCCTCCTCCTCCTCCTCCTCCCCCCCACAGCTCTGCCCTGGCACTGGCTCCATGCCAGCTGCCTGCTGGCAATTCAGCTGGCAAGCCTCAGCCAGGCGGGGGGCAAAGTCCTTCTTCTCCGGGACCCAGCGCTGAGACCCTGGCTCGTGGCAGGGGGGATGCCCCAGTGCAGCAGCCTCCCTTCCCAGCAGCTGGAGTGGGGTCTGGCTGAGGAGCCGCCTGGAGCGGGGATGTTGGTGGTTTGGGATTTTTTGGGCACAGCATAGAGCAAAGGTGCCCGTGGGAGCCCATCAACTGCGTGGAGCATCCCCCTCCCCGCTGGGCAGGGGCTGGGGGAGCTGTGGATGAGAGGTGGGTAATCACATCAGCAAAATAAATAAAAATCCCAGCCCAGCCTGGTGTTTTTATTAATGAAAATGAGCCTGTGATGGGACTTAATTTCCAGCCCATGGGTGATTAGGCTGGAGGATGGAGCCGCAGCGAGGCATGCGGCTGGGCAGCCGGGCAGAGCCAGGGCCCAGCCGGGGGCAGCGAGGGACCACGAGCCCCTTCCAAGGCGGGGAGTGGGCACACGGCCTTGCAACCTGGAGCGCGAGGAGAGGAGCTGCCAACACCTCCAGAGAGCATCCAGCTGCCTCACTGGAGACGGGGTGTTAACAGCCACCGTCGCTCGGGTGGGATCTGGCTGAGGTCACCGCAGGAGGAGGGGATCTTCAGACCCCAGCTCACAGCACCCCTCTCCCCACGCTCTGGTTGTACTTTTGCCAGCTGCTGCTCTGTGCAGGTACTTGGCCAAGCCACCCTTATCCAGCTCCTCCAGTCTCCCTTCGTGCATCTGCCCCCGCAGTTGCTCGTGCCCGTGCCCATGCCCATGCTGCTCTCCCCCCGGCTTCCGCAGCATGCCAGCATCCCCCAGGTGCTGCTGTGGAGTGGGATGGCAGGCACTCCCATAATACAGCGAAAAAACAATTAGGTTCCCCTCTTGCTACCGTAAAGTGGGGAAAATCTATTTTCATAGATTTTCAGAGCTGAGTGAGAGCAACACATTTTGAGGGCAGATTTTCTATGGAGGGACACTGCGCTCTGAGCTGAATTAATTCATACCCCATTGAGTACCTGACCCTAAACAGGTTTTATCACTGAAATTAAAAAATACATCATCCCGGTGATAGTATTTCAAAAGAGGAAAATAAGCAGCTGTGGTCTTATTTGTTTGAAGGGTGAAACTATTTTATAAAAATTTACTTATTCCACCTGTTCAGGGCCCGAGACCCTGCCTGGAAACCTGCCTTAGCCCCAGCACAAGGGGACAAGACCTCTCCCGCCTCGGCCGTGGGGCAGGAGCACATCACCCTTGTGGGCAGCAGTCCAGGGGGACCCTTGCACACAGAGCCTGTCCAGAGAGCGTAGAGCAGAGCAAAGCAGTGCTTAACAAAATCCCCCCAAAGAGCTAAAGATGCTGGCAGGGAGGAGCAACGCCTTGGGACTGCAAGGGGCCAGTGCCAAACCTGCGAGGCTGCAAGCCAGGGACAGGGAAGCTGGCAAGACAGATCCCATGCTCCTGCAGGGGCTCAAAGGGCTTTTCCAGCTGTTTCCTAAAGGACAGGACCTGTTGCATCTGCATCCATCCCTACAGCAGTAGCTGCCAACCCCTTGAGGGGGACCCAACCAGCACCAGCCCACAGCCTCTGTGCAAAAGCCCCCTGGGTCCCTCCTCACACTCTGGGTGCTGGGCCAGCCTCGGCATGCCAGGCTCCAGAGCACAGTCCCTCCATCCACCACCTCCTCAATGAATTGAGGCAGACGTGCCCCTGGCCCAGCCAAAGCGTTACTGCCAGCCTTGAGCTGGGATGCTTCAAACAGCTGCGCACTGTGGTACAAATTGTACTTTGATGAGGACCATTAGGCCATCTGGATGGCCTTAAACAGCCTTGAAGAAGATGGAGCAGGGGCTGCTTGAGGCGGGAGGAATCTCAGCGGTTTCTGGGCCGTTTGCCGTCCCTTAGGCTAATATTTGTGCAGGCAGTGGGGCTGGGGCTGGCAGCATCAGGGTGGGTCCATGCAGAGCCAGTCTGCCYGAGGGCAACACTTCGGATGGCCGACGTGTCCCCCTCACCGCGGTGTGGGCAGGATGTGGGCACTCGCAGCCTGGCTCTGTTCTCAGCCGGCAGAGCCTGCAAATCCGCACCACCCTGGGGTGTCCCCGTGGATGGATCCGAGCCCTGGCTAGCATCATCCCCAGACCATCCCGCTCCCATCAGTCCCATTAACTGTGTGGGAGGCAGCGCTCCTAGGAAGGAAAGCCCATGCTCACTGATGAGCATAAGATAAATAACACTCGGGGGGGGGGGGGGCAGGAAAAGAGCAGGAGGAGGTTGCTAGAGAAAATCACCTAGAGGGGGTAAGGGCCAAAGGGCAGGGAAGGGAGCAGGGGACAGGAGCCTGGAGAAACCCAGGGGGGAGGAGATGCCCCATCCTGCCAAGCCCGCAGCGAGGGACTGTGGGGAGCAAGTGCAAGCCAAGACAGCACTGAGGCAGGGAGCAGCACATGGGACCTGGATGGGAATCTCACTTGCTGGTGGTTTACTGACTGCTGGTGTCTCCAGGCCGGCTCTTTTGTGGCACCTTGGAGTCCTGGTGGGGTTTTAGCCGAGCTATGCCCCAAGTTTGATTTCCAAAGTAACTTCTAGGCAATGAGCTCAGCCCCTCCACAGGATGGGACCCACCTGCCACTTGTCCCCCTGAGACCTCAGCCACCCTGACCTTCGCCTGGCCGCCTGTGGCGTGCAGCCCCGTCTCACCGCTGCGACCTACATTCTGCCTCCCCAAACATATGGCCTTGCACTTAGCTGCATTAAACCCACAGTGCTGTATAGGGCTAATTTCCGATCAGGCTGTCAGGAAGTATTATGTCAAATACCTTACAGGAGCCTAAGCATATTGTGCCGACGCAGCTACCTTTGTCAACCAAATCTGAGGTCTCATCAAAAAAACAATGCTGGGTTTAGCCATCCTCAGTGCCTCCAGAGCAAAGCCATCTCTGGGGCTTCTCCTGGGTCACTGCACCCCGAGTGCTGCCAACCACTCAGCCCGGGGCTGCAGCTCTGGGGGGAGCCACCCGAGCCCCCCTACCCCAAGGGTGGCACTTGCCTGCCACGGCAGAGCCAGTGCCACTGCAGAGGAGCTTGCGTGACGTTGAAATAAAGGGTCCCCAGTGCGGGATCCTTGCTCCCACCCAGCGAGTAGCCACGGGAGATGGAGTGGGGTGAGAAAGGCTGGGTGCAGGGCAGCACCTTCCGCTGGGTGAGAGTGGAGCAGGAAGAGAGGTTACTGCTGCCTCTGCATGCTCAGCTCTCCTCCTCCTCCTTGCAGGCCCCATGGCCCAGGCACTCCCTGTTATAAAACCACCTTGTCCTTCCCAGCGCCACTTGTCACTGCTGGTCACACCAGGTCCTGCAGCCCAAAAGCTGCTGTTTCGTGGCTGTGCTTGGCCCCCCCTTGCAATGCAGCAGGACCAGCCTCAATCCCTCCCTAAATAATTGTTTTAATTAGCATTTGGTTTGATGTAGGTGATTAGCAGGGGGCTGCTGGCAGGGCTTCCTTGGGAACTTTTGCAGTGGGCAGACAGATAAGTGCAGCCCTCCATACTGCCGTAGCACTTAAAACGCTTTAATATCAGCCTCCCTGGTTGCTGCCAGTCAGTCTTCATTAGCCTCTTTGAGCTTTTTCCAATTCTGCCTGCGGCCGAAGCAGGGCTCGCAGCAGTGGGATGGAGTTTGCAGCACCTGCCCAGGCACAGGCGGGGGACCCCACAGATGGGTGCTCACCTTGGTGGGGGTATGGCCCTGCCTGGCAGGAGTGAGCAAATCCAGGGGTAATGATCCCCAGGGAAAGGGCAGAGCCAAGGCCACAGCGCCTTGGGGAGGTTTGTCAAGGACCCAGGGGAAGGAGAGAAGCTGGGTTTGGATACTAGCTGGCAAAGCATGACAGAGTCCAGCAAAGGGCTCTGGCTTTCAGCGGTGCCTGATCAGCAGCCAGCAACCACCACCCTGATAACAGGAACTTGCTCATCCACCCCTCCAAAGCCTGCCATGAAAACAATCTGCGAATTAAAGTTTCCCTGCGATAGGGTGGCAGTGCCCCGCGCTGCGCCAGAGGAGGGACTGGAGCCCATCTGCCATCAGAGCCAGCCCCTGATCCTATCAGGATATTACCGTATTATTGAACTGGGGATTGAGGGACGGGCTTTAATAGCTACGATGGTACCAGGGGTCCAGCATTAAACTCCAGGAAGGGCCACGGCTTCGTGTGCTTTCCCTGCTCTGAAGCAGCAATCACATGCCATAAAGTTCTTGAGGATAAAAATATTTTCATCTCTGCACCAAATTAACCCAGGTTCATACACAAAAGCCATCAGTGGGGGGCATAAGACTGTGTTTGCCGAGCACCAGCCTTTCAAACAGCCCAGGAGAACACCCTTGCCCTTGGGCACCTGTACCTTGGTTCACAGACGCAGGCTCATGGGAGAGCCCCAGCAGCACAAGGCTGCTCTTGGGGGAACACGGCGAGAGCCCCTGCCCTAGCACCCTCCTCTCCGCCTGGAAATCACCCCAGGGGCTGTCGGCCCAGAGCAGCCCTTGAGCCCACCACCACACACAGTTGCATGGACGCATGGGAAGGGGCCAGACGGAGGCAGGACAGCAGCATACCATCTTGCAGCAGGTCTCCAATGCCGGGCAACCTGGTCTGGCCTCAAAGAAAAAGGAGAACGCACTTTCAATATAAGGTAGAGCTCAGTACAGACACTTCACGTATGTTGGTTAGGGATGCTGGAGCTCATTTAACACACAGCAGTGAGCACTGGAGAGCACAAGCCCCACGGCCACGCTTGTGCCAGGCCCACTGCACATTAGGAACTGTCAGCCAAACCCCTGTTGCTCCCATTCCCCTCTTCTCCCTTCCCCTGATGTACTCACAACAGAGCAGCTACAGAGCCCCCCCCATAACCCATCCTGGTCTCCTGTTTTCTCCAAGGTGTTCAAGACTTCCGTCTCCCCAGCAGCTGCAAAGAGCAGTGCGGACACAAGGACAGCATTTGCTGTGTGTACCAAGCAATGCTCAAAGTGACAGGCACCTAACCTGGAGCTCTGCTGCTCTGCCATTCGCATGGCACAGAGAAAGGGTTTGGGGAAAGCTGTAGCAGTGGTGTACCTGTAGCACCCACGTGGGTGGGAATATTGGCCTGGACATGTAGCCGAGCCTAAGAAATAGAAAGGACCAAGCCTAAACTACCATGACATCTCATGTTTTTGCACAGTGTCTGCTATTTACCCCAGCCTCTGTAAAGCTGGAGTTAGGAGCTCAGAGGATAAAGGTGGAGGGCCAGGGAGCGTTGGGTGTTTCATGAGCTTGGAAAGAGCAGGGACTGCAGAGTCCAACTCCACCAGCCAAGCTGGAGCAGGGCTGGATGCAAGGACAGAAAGAGAAACCTCAGCAGCTGCCAAAAACCACGTGCCAGCCTGGAGCTCACTGTCCTGCCAGCCATAGCTGAAGTGAAGGTTCAGTGGGGCAGCAGAGCCCGGGTGCAGCTCTCCACACGTTAGGCCAGTTTCAGCAATGGGTCATCCTGGAGACCTCGGTGTCTGGCTGCCTCCTCCAGCAGTGGCATTTGCTCCCTGCTGGGCTCACATCTCCCATCTCTCATACCTTGCCCGTCCCACTGAGTTGTTTAAGCCCTGCCCATGCAGCGCTTGGGCCCCCCAGTCCCTCCCACATGGCACAACCGAGCTGGAGGAGCCTGGCCTGAATCTGCAGGCAAGACCCTGACATGGAGGGTGGATGCTTGGAGGCCGAGCAACAGCATGCTGATTTTCAGATGGGAGGCGGAGGAGAAGCCTCACGGTGCCCTCTCCAGGACGCTGGCTCCTGGCTGGGAGGGAGCTGATGCCCAGTGCTGGCATCCTGGGGAGGACAGCTTGATCCCCGCCAGCTCCTACCGGTGCTGCGTGCCAGCAACAACCACTTGAAAGGCAAAACAAACAGGAGCCGAGGGAGCTAACTGAGAACAGATGAGAGGCGCTTCTGTTCGAGACGCTGTGGGGAAACAAATCCCTGCGCTCGCTGGAGTGCACCGAGTGGGCTGTAACGAGCCTCCTGCCTATTACTGTGGCAGGAGCCACGCAGCGGCAGCAGGACAGGGAGGAGAGAGGCCTCTGCTCCCAGGGGCAAGGAGAAAGGGGCGCCGACATTAATTGGCTGGCAGAGGGTAGCAGCTGGAAATGAAAGGCTGCCGTCCCCCCCCGGCCCCCTCATGTGCTGAGGGCCTCCCTCCACGCACAGGCAGCAGGGGCATGACATTTACATGCTGCACACCGAGATCCCCATTAGAAGCGGATGGCTCACATGCTGCACGCTTTAATTAATTGCCTTTTCCTGTTGGAGAACAGCTTCTCTGACAGATTGGGACGGAGCAGAGAGGGCAGCTGCTCCCCGGCCAGCAGCCCAAGCAGCGGGCAGAGGGGCCGGCTATGGGGCTCGGCTTCGGCACCAGTAACGCTGGGGGAGAGACTCCCCATGCACCCAGCTGTGACCTGGTCCCTGCCCTCTCCTTCCTGCCYGGCACAGCTCCTGGCCTTCATGTAGAGCTGGGGTCCCAGCACCACCCAGCTATAGGGTCACCCCACAGACACCCCACGCTGGCCACATGTGGGTATGGTGTGGGACTTCCAGAGGGAGTCAAATGTAGGTGCTGGAGATGGAGCAACAGTCCAGCACAGGAGAGAGAGCAGGAAACACAGGACTCATGGGGACAAGCTGGTCTCACCACTTTGCTGTACCACCTGCCAGGGCTTCAGCAACCCCCCATGGGATCCCAGGTCTCCCCTCCAGGCAGTGCTCACCAGCTGGTTTGGTCCCAGGCCCAGGGGTGCCAGAGCATTCACCAGCTGCAGCAGTGCCCATACAGGCTAGTGCTGGGAAAGATTCATACAAAAGCCCCCTTCCAGCACAGCAGCTCCAACTATTACCTCCTCCTGCTGCCCCAGGCTTCTGGCACCTTCTCTCTTCCTAGCTAACCTAAATAATCTTGCATCTTCAGCTGTTCCCCTCCTCTTCCAGCTCATTAGGGCTTTTAGAGAACACTGGCTCCTACCAAACCCGACCAACCCACCATTAACCTCTTTCCACACCAAGAATTGGCTGTTACTTTTGACTCCAATTCCCACCTCAGACAGCTTCCATCTCCAGGAGCACCCTACCCCTCACCCTTGAGGTGACTAAGTTTCTTTAATAGCCTCTTGTGAGGGACTTTATCAAAAGCCTTTTGAAAGCTAAATAAAATTCTCTGTACCGTATTTCTCCTTTCCCCAGGATTTTGTTAGCACATTTAAAGGCTTCTGACAGGCTAAGGCTGAGAAAAGCTTTTGGTTTTTAAGATTATTTCCTGCTCCTAAGCAGCAAAGCTCTCATTTTGCCTCCTAAATTGGGCCAGCAAGCATGCACAGCTCTGCATGGTTTCCTCAGGCAGCTCTTGTTGAATTTCCACATTGCTCCTGGCAGGGCGCTTGCCCGAGCACTGCATTATCACACTGCAGTGAGCAGGTAAGCTGCGAGGTTTGGGGAAGGACCCCCGTGCTGCTGCTGCGCTTGTCCTGGATGCAGGCAATCCCACCGCCTCCTGTTCTGCGCAGGGCTCCATGCCTCAGGTCATCATGCAGATTCAGGGCTGTTGCTCGAGGGTACAGGTCAGCTCAGCCCTGCCCAAACCAACCAAGGAAGACTGCTGGGCCAGAACAGGGTAGTCCAAGGCAGAGAGAGTTTTGTTCCCCAAGAAGCATGGAAGGCATTAAAAAATAAATTGCATTGGGGGGGAAAAAAGTGAGCCCATGGTGTAAGTGTGCTCAATTTTCCCTCCTGTCCCCCCTCTTCCCACCCACCCACCTCCCTCCATCAGGTCTCAGGCAGGAACAGAAGCTGAGCTTGGCAGATTCTAGGTCTAAAACTCAAAAAAAAGCATTGCTCTCTCTACATACAAGCCCACCACCACCGAGAGCACCTGCTTAGTTGTGTGGCCACAGCAGGTCATCTACAAAGCATGTCCAAGGCAGCATCTGAAGATTAAGCCCACTCACATCCACCCTGCCCACTGTTCCTGCTTAAAGCCTGTATGAACACAGGAGTCAAGCTGCAGCTGTTACAGCCTTTGGCCCAGAGCTACAAAGTGGGTTAGGAGAAACATCAAAGCTGCCTGCTCTGATCAGGCCTCCATCCTTACCTCATCCGGAAGAGTTTCCCCTACAAGCTTCAAATGAAAAGCTGCTTTGGAGCTTCAGAGATGTCCCAAGTCGATGTCAAAGACAGCAGCTGTGGTTTGCACCTGCTCCCACTGGAGCTCACTGCCCACTCTGCCATCGTCTCCAATGGGGGCAGGTCTGGACTAAGGGGAAGTCCTCAGCAGAGCAGGCTTCAGGCCTCTGCACAGCAGCCAGGCCAGAGTGCCCAGCAATGGTGCATGCCAGGTCTTTGAGAATCAGCCAACACTAAAGCGAGACATCCCAGGAGACCTTTCTCCAACCGCGATGGAAATTTTTCTGTAGGTAGTTTGGCTCTGGCTATGGAAATGGACATCTGTAAATGCTCTGCAACCCATCTACCAAGAATGGGCCTCAAGACTCTTTCAGGAATCATGCAGGGAGAGGGAAGAGGAGATGCCAAGCTGAGCTGAAGCAGAAGCAGGTTTTTTCCAGGCTCTGTTTTTCTTTGTTTTCAAGCAGAGCAGTAAACAGCTCTGCCTAGACCTGCACCGCCCTGTCTGCCCAAGTCTTCAGCTGAGACATAGCTCCTCCGGCTCCCAAGTGCCAGCACATCCTCAGGCCACCCCACACTGAGGCAATACAGGGATGCATGAAACCTTCCTCACCACACAAGGGAATCCCGTTTTTCAGGCTGCTCTCCTGTCACATCAGGGATGTGGTTGGCTCAGGGCAGGTTTTAGAGCCTCATTAACACTCCACAATGAGGCCTGGCAGCAGCTGATTTGATTTAAGGTTCATTTCCAGGCTGTGATTTAAGAGAAGATTTGCTTAATGTTCTCTAACAGACTCTTCTGACTGGGAGCTTGAGTGCTGCCTAATGACAGCCTTATTTATTGTAATGTCTTTGCAGCACAGAGTCTAGAGGAGCCAGGCAGGAGCACAGCAGCTGCCAGCAGGTGCTCAGACAGCAGGGGAAGCATCCCTCACTGCAGAGTGGTAACATTGGGGCGTGCATTCCTTTATCCAGATCAGCCAGATACTGCACCCCTTTTCTGCTTTGAGAGGTCAGCAAGACAGACCACTCTCTGCTTGCCTAAGATAGATAGTGCTGCATCTCTACATACCTTTTTAAGCGGGATAGGAGAAACGCTCCTCTTTCTCCCTCCTGCAGTACTTGAATGATGGGAAATGCAGAAGTGCCTGCTCATCTCCAGACCGGTTAAAAGGCAATTTGCAATCAAGACTCCCAAATGCTCCTCCCTGTTTCCCAGTTTTGGGCTGAGGCTGCTTTCCTCCTGGGAAGGGGGTGGTCATCAGCTGACATTTGTAAGCTACCTTGAGCTTCTGAGCTGGATGTACCTATCCCAAGGCCAAACAGAGAGACAACCATCACACAAATGAAGACAGTAGGTCAAGCAAGGGTTCGTCATATTTTAATGACATTGATCTTTGGTGTTTCCCTCGTTAGCACTCACGCTCTCCCCGTCCTTCCTCCACAAGCCTGCTAGGGATGGAGAGTTACAAACGAAAAGGAAAATCACATTTGAGACTAAAAACAAAATATCAGAGCCTTGATTTCTCCACTAGAAACTACATGTACAAGGTCAAGATTTCACATGCAACACCTTACATCACAGACCCATACCTCACACCCTGGCCTGGAGCTGAAAGACATTTCCTGCCCCCTGCCAAGGAGGTGCAGCTCAGTCCTGGCACCATGAAACCACTGGGATGGCTCATTCATGTTAATATTGGCACAGCTTAGAACATCCTTGCATGAACTGCATCCTGACTAGAGAGCAGTAGCCCCTGTCCCTCTACCCATCTATACAGCAGCTCTCCTTAGGTTCCTGCCAAGTACTAAACTAACTCTCTAAAAAGGAAAGGTCCCCACCTGTGAGCAGATCCTGAGCCATGCAGGTTTTGGCAAAGCCCAGTTCTTCCCAGAAAAGACCACAGTGCTGGCAGGATGGGTCTCAGAACACCCCACTCTGAGGAGGGAGCAGTGCTGTGCCACAGAGCGGGACTGTGGCCTGGAAGACTCCTCCACTCCAGCAACAGAGCTGGAGCATCACGCCCAGGTTTGCCCAGTAGGACTGCCTGTCTCCAGAAGGATGCTGCAGGCTCCTTTCCCTTTCTTCACTCTACTGATCAGCCCCTGGGCATAAAAGGGCAGGAAAGAGGAAAGGAAAGAAATTTTGCAGAGGATGACACTGACCAAATTGCAGGGTTAGGGCTGAGCTCAGGGGATCCCATGGGGCTTCAAAATCTGTATGATGTGCAGCCAGTATGGTTCATATTCCTGTTAACTCTTCAGCAGTGGGAATGTTGGAAGTTAAGTACACTTTCTTCCCCATGGCTTCCCATGCAGTCCTTATCCCTTCCCACTCACCCAGGATAGAGAAGCCCTCTGGACCACCAGCATCCCATCAGAGCCACACATCCCTACTCTTCCAGCTCCTGGCCAGCTGTGAGGTACAGGTCTCTGCTGAGCAGTACAAGGGTAGCACCAACACACAACTCAACCTCTACCTGTTCCGCGACTCCCCACTGGTGCTGTCATTACTGTAGAAGTTGGTACTGTCAGGAAGATGGTTATTATTAGTTAGGTCACTGTATTCAATTGGTCCCTCTGTGTCCATGGAGGACTGGGCCTGCTCTGGCAGGTCCAAATCACCAGTGCTTTGTCCTTCACTCCCACTAGGGGCTGTCCGCAGGTTCAGGCCATGCTCTGACAGCTGCATAGACTCTGAAAGGATCCGTCCCTCCAGCTCAGCTGCCAGCTGCTGTGAGGTGGACTGCTGTGCTGATGTGCCCTCAACTCCAGTGGACTCTGCACCAGTCTGAGAGCTGCGGTGGATCCGGTGGCTCACAATGATGTTGTTGCCAAAGCCACCCATGGACGCCATGGTGGTGCTCTGCTCCCGCTGGACCACGGCAGTCATACCACCTTCTGCCATCAGCCTTTGGATCCTACTCAGGGCATCCTCCCCACTGGCCCCATATTCTGGACCTTCACCTGAAAGAGAAAGCAGAAGCAACTTTGGTGCACAGGGCAAATTACAACACAAAGAGAAAGAGTGCTGGGTAGATGCATCACGCAGTGTGCATGTGCGGGGACAGAAGATGGGTTTTGTTCCACAGAGAGCCCAATATTTTGTTTCCGTAACTTTCGGTGAAGTGCCAAAGTCACTGAACTCTGTCAAGAAAATCTTGGCCACTGCCACAGGTATCCCTCACAGACTTGCATGTCCAAGCCTTGGAGAAGCAGCTCTTATCTAGCCATACAGGTGGGGAAAAAAGAGGAGTCAAAGAGGCAGTGTGTTTTCTCACAGCTGCAGAGACAGTCCAGCCAGTCCCACAGCAGGGCAGGAAGAAAAACCTCAGTTTGCACTGCAATAAACCAAACATTTCACCATGGTGTTAGAGTCCTGTGGCCTTTCCTACTTCACCTGTTTGAGGACACCCTGGGCAGATGACATGATGGCAATCTCCCCAGTATCAGGCAGGACATAGGCAGCTGGTCAAGAGCAGACAGCAGCTACAGAATACAGCCTGTGCTTCCACATGACCTATAATCAAGGAAAGATCAAGTGTGTAGGCTCCTGCTCCCCTTGACTGGTATCTTTTGAGGAATGCAAAAAACATCTCTTCAGATCTAGAGTCTTTGTCTACTCTATCTCCAAGCCTTCCCTTCATAGTCAGGCTGTACTGAGTTCTGAGGGAACCATCGTCAGATGCCTTGGTTGCTGAAGATTACTTTTGAAGAACAAAATCTCACAGAAAAATACTCCACGTAGGAGATTAAATCCCTATGGCAGGCAAGTCCAGCCCAGTTCTGTTTCCCAGCATCCTCCTTTTGCTACAAACCCTACCCAGACCATTTGGGGAAAACAATCTGTAATCATAAACTGCTAGAATCATTCCACAGTGGGATCCTGATGATTCTTATTAAAGAGATAAATCTCACTCCCAGCTCCACAAAGCCATCGCAGTGCTGATTAGAGGAGAGGAGAAAGCCATGAGCTCTCCTGGCACCAAGGAAATGAACACAAATGTCAATAAGGCTAGATGCAGGCAGGAGTTAAAACACAATAAAAAACAAAATGCCACACTGACTAGGAAGACAAAACCACCTGGGGCTGTGGGGTGGAGATCATGTATCCAACATGAGAGTTGGGGTATTCAGCACAGTCTACACCATGCCACTGTAGAAGTTATTTTTTAAAAAAGCAAGATAGTTAAAGCTGTTAACATGTTGTGCAGTCAGTCAGTGACAGCTTATTCCCTCTCCTCATGGGCTCAGTGGTACTTGCATCAAACACCACGGGCTTCCTCCACCACAGGGTACGGCTGATTTCGTCTCCAAGCAAGTCTGCTGACATACTGCCCTGCTGTAGAAATACTATGGACATTAAGGGCAAATTTAATTCTCACAAGTTGAATAAGTCCCCTTCTGCTAGGAATGTAGTAAGCCTGCTATATCCACTATACATACAGCAATTAAATAGCTCCTTGGTTAGAGCATCAGTGAGACCACAGAGATACCAGTAACCACATGAGAACCTGAGCAGAGCCTAGAGGAGTGAGCCAGAATACCCGCTGGGCAGAGCCTGACCCACGCCTCTAGCAGAGAAATCCTGTTCAGGATGCGGCTGATGCACGAACTAGGATGTGGTTGATGCCTGAACCAGGAACCTGGCTGACCAGCACGAAGACTGGGAACAGAGGCAACTATTAGACTGGAAACTTCAGTGTGAAAAACACGCATGCCAGGGGATACTGAAGCATTAATCATGAGCAGAAGTAAGTGGAAGGTTTGAGAAGCATGGTTTTGGATTCAGTCATCGCTTCCTTCTGAGGGCATAGTCGTAAGCACTTCGTTACCAACCATCTGGCCAGGCTAGAGAGGAAGCTTGAGAAGCCAAGATGTGCAACCTGGCTTAAAGACATGCCAGCCAGCCCTAACTACCTAAGTCCTGAAACAGCAGGTACTGTGCTCTTGACAGATCACTTACTATAAACTAGCCCAATACAGGAGCATTGAAACAGCAAATCAGCAAGGATCCCCAGCCAGTGCTCCTCAGCATTACAAACGTGCTTCCCCAGAGGAGTCCATGCAGGCAGCGCACACCATAGCACCCCCTGCTCTTCCCTGCCCCTTAATTACCATGTGCCATGGCTGAATTTCCAGTTGAGGCAGCTGCTTGCTCAGAAAACAGGCAAGGGCTTATGCCACAGCAGAAATCAGCAAGTCACGAGCCTTCAGATTACGAGCAGAGATACAGCAGTGTTGGAAATTCCAGAAAGACAGCCCGTCAAGGGCCAGAAGTGAGCTTCACCATTCAAGCAGCCAACAAGCACCTCTGCTTTGGGGGTTGTCCTCCCCCTTCCCCCCTCAGGTTTCAACAATGACTTTGGCTGACTGGTTCAGAGCAAAGCTTCCTGCGTGATTTGCCTTGAGCTGAGCTATAGCACCGATTCACATATAGCCTGTTTCTACTGCTTGGTGACTCCCACACACGTTCTTTCACCAGGCTGCCAATGCAGACTACATTAGTACTCCGTACAAGTGAAATAAGCTAACTTCCATTTGGTGAAGGTTCAGAGTGTGCACACTGGCACTTACCCAAAACCACAGCAATGCCGTAAACCCCACACCTCAGATTGCTACAAGTTTCAACTTGCTGCAGTGGCCAAACCCCATTCCCTGCACCACCAGCTGAACAAAACCAGAACAGAGAGAAACCCCATACTCGTGACACTTTTTTCAGACTCCAAAGGGTTTAGGCATATCCAGAGCATGAACCTGAGCTTGTGCAGGAGTAGGCCAAGTGATGGCACATCTAATTCTCCATACAGAGAAAGCAATTCCTCTTCTCTCATTTTATGCTCAAAACTACATTATGATCTCCCAGGCTCTGTAAAATCCTTTATCTTAAGCTCTCATTCTTCTAAGCCTACCTTCTAGGGTCAGAAAAAGAGAAAAACCTTACAGAGCACTGCAGACAAAATCTAGAAAACTGAGGTTAACCAGCTCCAGCTACAGTGTGTGAAGTACCAGTGTAAGCATAACACCTGCCAATTCATCCTCCACCTAGGCTGTCCCTGTATCAGAATCCATCACAGAGCAGGACGCAATCTTGAAACACAGTCTCCATCTTTTTCTGGACAGTAACACAAGTTCTGTGCCTGACAGGACAGAAAAGCATCACTCATGGTTCCCTTCCGCAATACAAGTAAGTATCAGTGTTGTGTCCACAGCGCTGTGTTCCTACAAACCTTTTCTACTCTAACTGAAGTGACCTTTCCAGAGGTCCAAAACCCCATCTATCCCAAACACAGACACAAAACATTACTCTTGAAAGTAATTATCCCAAAGACCAGGGGATTTCTGTCAATCTAGCTGACTGGCTCCAACATTTAACAAAATACTCCCTAGCTAACGCATCTGTCTTTAGAAGTCCTCTGCCATGCTACTCCAGCAAGACAAGAGTTTGACACAGAAGACTACAAAAGTGAAACATCTGGCAAACTTTCAATGGAGCTGGGCATAAGGCAGGAGCATTTCCACTCCTAAATGAAGTGGTCTCTGAAGTACTTACGGGGAGTACAACTTGTTTATCTCTGGGCATGGACGGCACACACCTGATAAAGAGCAAAGCCCACAGAAGCAAGGATGAGATCAGGTTCCTCTGGCTGTGCAATATATTGACATCTCTCTTGAATTTTTTCCTATTTTCAGCTTTCCTCTTTCTAAAACCAGCAGTAGTTAGTAGCCATGCTTGCAAACAAAGCTTCAAAATTAGAACTAAGAGTAAGCACTGCAGACATATCTAAGTCTTCAGAGAACATGGAATAATAGCTCTGAGGTGTGAGATGACCCACTAATTCAGAAGCTCAAAGACAAAAATATCAGCATTTTAAAATGAATTCACTCCTTGCATAAGAATAGGAAAGGGAGCGTCACAGGACAGCATAACCAGCTATGAATAATCACATATCCCTTAGTGCCAGAAGAAATACTACCAGTTACTCTTCTCCCCAGCCAAGCTCAGAAGCATGTTCACACTTCCTTTCTGAGGTAGCTAATCSAAACAACTCCACAGAACTCAGAAAAGACACAACTGCTTTGACTTGAAACAAATTTCTTAGCAATATCTCACCTTGGTGATTTGTATGAGTGAAACTTATTTTTGTAATGAGAGTTTAAAAGTAGCCCCTATAATTTAATCCCAAGAGAGCCAGGTAGTTGGAGTAGCTCACACTGTAAAGGCTTACATAGTACATGCTTCTGGAACCTGATTCTATTTTTTAGGTAGTGCTTTTCAGAGGCCTTTAAAGAGCAACCAAAATTTGCACTTCTATAGCACATATGACACACATTTTACATACAGGGCAGATGAAAGGTTAAGTGATCTACCCACGTTTCTATTTGGAGAATGAGAGGCAGATCTGGAAGCTGATCCCTGGTGTCCCAGTTCCCGTTTCCACACTAATCGCACAGAAGTCACATCACATCTGACAACAGCATTGCAAGAATGTGTTCAGCTAACGTAAACCAACATATTTCTTTTCAGCATTCATGAGGCTCGGCTGGGGACAGGGTATTCCTGCCCATGCAGCCCCCTGACACGCGTTCCTAAYGTCTCAGATTAAGTAAGTTACATCACATGCAGGCACACTGACTCTGCTTGTAAGTGCTCCTTAAGCATCTTCAGGATGCTTTGCTTATACCAGGAAAGTTTCACTTTCATGTGCTGTCTTTTCACTACTAACAGTTTGAACAGACTGAATCCCACAAACCCAAGCCTTCATTTTACAACCCTTTTCCCTCTCAAAAGTATCTGATGCAACCTCTGAAAGCAGTTGGACATGATGGAAATTTGTACTGGCTAGTGAGAAACACTTCAACCAAATAGGTTAAAAACTGTATGTGGCATGACAGTATTCAGTATGTTGCTCCCCCAAAGACAGGCAAAGTAGCAATTCACTGACAGCCAGCCTTCTGATGGCTACAACTTCAGTAGTTCGTAACACATGCCTACTTGCACAATGAGCATTGAGCTAGCTATCTGAATTTTAAGCCCCAAAGACAATGCAGATGATAGAAACTGAGATGACAATTGCCTTTCAGTTATTTCCATCAAGTTTTTTTGAGTGTGGGTTATTTTTTTCTTTTTAAACAACTGGATTACCTGAAAGATGTACTGATATACTCTGTCAACAGCCAGGGGACAGCACGTGTGCACAATCAAACAAGCGTCCTGCAGCTCTGCAAAGGTCCCTTTCCCTCAGCCTGCAGCACCTTTTGCACAGTTGCAGTCCCTGACAGTTACTGCCACTTGCACCCTACTCCACAGATCCAGCAGCCTGAACAAGTGGCAGCCACAGCCTGACCCAGTCTGGACTGGGAATTACAATTTCTAAAGGTTAAAGCTTTGGGCCATTAAATCTCATTAGGAATTTTTGTTGGTTTTTAAGTGAGATTTAATTTGCCAGTTGAATCCAGATCCCTCCCCCATCATGCCTGTCCATTTGCAAGGGAAAGCATAGTATAACTCCCAACAGATTGTTTCTAATTAAGAGTGCCTCAAAGTTACAACTCCATCACTATTTCCACTACATCTGTCAGCCTAAAAGAAAGTAGGAGACAGCTAAAGCACTGTTTTAGGCATTTCTTGGTACCTCTCCTAGTTTTCTCTCAACTACTCTAACTTCCTTTGGTTTATGTCTGGCTTGGGAGCAGAGTTCACAAGGAAGCTAACAACTGCTGCAAAACAAAAAGACACAGACATTAGAGGGATTCACTTCTAATAAAGTCATCATATACTCATTCCTCCAAAGGAGGTAGAAAGATAATCAGAACAGCAAAGTCCCCGCAGAGCTTTGCATGAGAAAAGGAAACTATTTATACCCGCACAGAGCTTAATTAGATTTCTGATGCAATTCTGCATACTTTTTTTTTTTTTTTTTGTACAGTAAGCACATATCTGCAAGAAATGCCCTGAGCCAGAATTCCGCACAACAGCGGGGCTGACAGGACATAGGACAGAAACCCACTCTTGGTGGTAGTAGCCTTTCTTTTTCTTTCTTTCTTTTTTTTTTTTTT
>JAYKAV010003476.1:325233-392967 GCA_035582835.1 Phoebastria nigripes | reverse complement strand
TTGGTGTTTTTTTTTTTTCCTTCACTCATGACAAGGTGATAACTAAAACACTTTCCTTTACATTACTCAGAATCACATCTGATTTATCCGTACTGCTGCTGATAATACTGCTAAGCCTTTATGTAGTGATTTACATCTTCAAAGGCCCATACAAAACACTAATTAATCTTCACAGCCCCTGGTGTACTGTACTATGGGAAGATTTATTCCCATTTGGTAGATGATTAATAATTTGCCCTAGGTCACACACCAAGTTAGTGGCAGCACATTTTTTCCTTTTTTTTCCTTTGTGTCCCTGACATCTAGATTGCGCTATTAGGAAACACTGTTTCCCTTTCAACAGGCAAAGAGTTATGGTAGATACAGTGGGCAAATTAACCATCAGAAAAGCAGCACAGCATCTAATCTAGCCTACCTGAACACACTGGACGAGCATCACAAGAGTTTATGATGCTAGAAAAACAGTAACACTAACGTCTCAAGCAGCGCAATGGGGCTCAAGGGTAACGTGAAGCATGAAGACTCTTGGATGAACTAGACCACTGATKCCACAAGTCCCCAGCTAACTGGTTGAGGTGTGGGTAACAGCAGCTGAAAATTTGTCTTTCTGCTTCATGATAGGTCCTTGTACTATTCCTCTGTCATGGATTACAGTTGGTTTTTTGGATCCTACACACTCCTGATAGTTAATGTCTTGACAGCTCCCTGTTTTGAGCTGCTCTTGAGCCTTTGCACAGGAATTTCCACTGACGATGCAACTGGCATAAGAACTGATCAACCACAGGGTAAGACTGCTTGGCTCATCTCCAGTGCATGCATCCATGTACTGGAATAACTGCTTTGTTCTAGAGATCCTTATATAGGAGACAGGCGTGTGACAGCCCATTTTGCAGGCAAGGCCACTTGCAAGGGGACATGCGATAAGTCAGCATCTGAGCCAGAAATCACACCAGATGTGGAACCTGCTAATCTTCTTCCAAGCAAGAAAGGAAGACAAAGAGAAGTCTCTGTCTTAGGCTTGTTATCTACACTCCCTTTCTTCCAAATGCTACATGTTTTGCTTCTTTGTAGAGAAACCCTGCCCAAGGCACTGGTAAAGGACAACCCTTCCCCATCTCATTAATGGTCTAGTTAAAAACCATGATCTTGATCTGAAAATTGAAAGCTTAATTAGAAAGAACGAGATAATGAAACCTTCAGACTATTGCAGAACAGCAGCAGAGAGAAGCAGCACTGGAGAACTCCACTGGTTTAACAGAGCAGAGAAAGACCCCCAAGCCTGCAGCATCAGCCATCGTGGCCTTGATGCAAGAAGGTCCACACTGTACCCTGTTCTCAGTCTGCATACCACATTCAGTGGAAGAACCAGTTCCCACAAGTTCAGCATTTGTCCAGACATCCTACATTCCAGCCTTATTCACACGCCCTCAACTGTACTAACCTTCCAGAGAGGTTAATCTCAGCTCCGCTGAGATAAGCCAATGGGAAAACCCACAGGTCAGGAATTGCCACTTAACTTTGAACAGAAGAGCCAAGATCAGAGAAACACAAAGCCTTATCACACATGCTGGATGCTGCACAGCAGAAACTGTGGAAGAGACACATGCCAAAAAGCATCTTTCAGAGTGACAGAGCACAAGCAAGCATACAGGCACAAACAGGCATGTCATGCGCTGCTTCCCAAAGCCAAGTAGGTTCATCATGAACCAACAACTTCAAAACTGTCTCCTTGGTTTTCTGTCTTTCCTATGTATACACTGCCCAACTCTTTCCTAGCCAAGCCTTCAGAGTTGGATTCGAGCACAATGCTACAGTATAGAGACAAGAAGCCTGGACAAAATCATCATGCTTTCAAAAGATCAGTGACTTTAGTATCATATAGGGATTGCACATCAGCTGCTTCCAGCTCTTTACATGTTGGTAAGTTTTCCTGGACTGGAAAACACTAGAGACATTTTTGAATAGCTGAGCTGGACACCCATCACAGCCTTCATCGATCAGACTAAAGAGGCTAGTCATACCTGCTTTGTGAGAAGTGATTTACAGTATTTTATTTTGTATCCAGATGCTGAGCTTGTGAAGCCTGCACAGGTTTTAGATGCAGAGGTTGAAGGACCAAGCTAAACTCTAACACACAGGCAGAAAGGATAATTCTTAACAGTTTGCAGCCTTACTGATGGTTAGAATTCAGGAGATTTGTGAGGAGTGATGCCAGTACAGCTGATCCTACAAAGACACAATGATGTGGAGAAAAGTTCATTTTGCCTTCTAAAAGCATGTGAAAAAGACAACTTCTCTATTCATATGGACAGAGGTTCACTCTCCTGATCATCTTGGCCTGGCTACAGGCAAATTAGGCTGGAGAAATCTTTGCTGAAGAGATAATAGGAGTGTCCAAATGCATTGATAGGATGTAGAACCTATGTGGAAACTCCTCATTCACCAGGTAAGCTCTGTCAGGTAAATCATTGCTTGAGCTCCTACCTTCCCCAGTCCCTGCAGAGGCGGATTCCTGCTCCTGTACCTCCCTCTCTGTCTGAGTCTCGGCATTCTGCAGCTGAGGCGCCAAGGTCTGGGTACCCTGCGAAGTCACAGAGGTGGGGGGGTTTCGGGGTTGCAGGCCTATGGCATTCATCAGGCCCATGTCCCTGTCTGTCCTCCATGTGGCTCTGCTGGTTCTGAAAAGAGAGAAAAACAAATAAGACCAGGAGCATTGGAGGCAATGTGCCCCAGCAAGATTGAAGCATCCACCTGAGCCTCTTCTTGCCTCCACTCCAGCCAGGCACCTGCTAGCCACTATGCAGATGGGGCTGGAGGGAATTGTGACCTGCACTTATTTACACACACACAGATACCCCTCTCCAGCCTCAGCTGGCTGGTCTCTTGAGTCTTAAGCCAACAGAGTCTTATAGTCCACTCACCCTTCCACAGAAGCAGCGTGTCTGACAGGCATAGATAGGTATCCCTGCAGCATCACTAAGCCTGCAGAACAACTCTGTCTCGGGGTCGCTGAGTTGAGTAGGCAACACGACATGCAGCACAGGACCATAAAACACACACACAACCTCCCTCTGCATGTCGGCAGGGCGGTTTTAACTCCCAAGGACGCAGACTCTATCCCTTCCCTCCTCTGGACCTCCTAGATTGTCAGCATCACACATGAATGCACTCCAGCCGGCATTTCTGCCCGTTCCAGTCAGACAAGAGAAATTCTCTGTTCTCAAAAGCAAACAACAGGAACCACCTCAAGGCTCATTAGCTTCTCAGAATCGAACAGTTGAAGTGTACGATGCTACAAGAGCTGAATCTTGACAATGCTTGGATGCTCTTTCCAAAACTGACCTCTGGCTGTAAGTGCTGGGAATGGTAAAGAGATTCTAGGAAAGACAGCCTCATTCACAACCTTTTCTTCATAAGGTTTTGAAACCTGCCATACTTTTCTTGCTCTCTCTTTGAGCTAGTTCATTCTTGAGCAGTATTTCTACCTTGAAACTGCTCCTAAGCCCATCATGCAAGACTGATATGTGCTGTCAAAAAACGTGAGTAGTGGCAATATCCACTCACATGTCAGAGTAAAGAATCTCTACTGCTTATTTTTCACCCTCAATCAGACCAAGGCTGTAGGACAGCCCAGACATTGCCCTGTACACCAGCTCATAACTTCCTTGGGATCCTGCAGATCACAATTCAGAAACAAGACTGTCACCCTCTTGCTGAGAACAGCTGGCTTACGCAGAAGTACTCGTCACTGGGGCAAGAAGCAAGGGACTGCAGCATCACCCTCGTGTTTATATTAACTAACGTGTGCATCACCAGACAGACTGGATGAAGCAGCCAATAGGGCTGTCAAAAGATTTAGCTTTATTCTTAGAGTTTATTGCTGAGAGACAATTGTCCAATGACCAGAAACTAAAGGGATGAAAATCATCACCAGGACTGCCCAATGGTTTTGCACTCATCTCTGTGAAACCACCCATTCTTCAGTTATCCTCCAAAGGCCATTTACTTTGCATGGTGTTTTTGATGCATCAAGCCCCACACGTTCCTCCCGCAGCTTGCTCACGGATGTTACTGAGGCCATGGATGACACACGTACTTCACTATCACTGGCAGCACTTTTGGGCACTGAATGTCACTTGMTGGAAGCAGGCCAGGTAACCCAACTAGGCAGTGTCAAAGGGGGGAAAAATTGCATATTTCAAGCTGCCAGTGCTAAGGGAACAAAGAAGAAGAAGTGGTGCTGTCAGATGTAACAAAAGCAGCAGGAAGGGTCAGGTCTCTCTAACCCACACGCAGGAGACTCACCCAGGCCGCTCAGTGCTCCTGCTGCTGGAATGCACAGCGAAGACGTTCTCATTCAGCTGGTCCCAGTGGTACTCAACTCCAGAGTTTAAGGCCCTTGAAACACCAAAGAAGGAAAAAATATTAGCATGACAGGACACTATTCCAGCCAGCATACATTACGTCCCCAGAACACAAAGGACAGTGTTGATTCCTGCCCTACAGAAACTGCAGATCTAGCTCAGTTCACATTTTTGTTAAAAGGGCTCATCACCATAAACAGCCTTGCAAACATGGAGTGCTGTATTACCCAGGTTGCTCTGGAATATTCCATTCATTTCAATTCAATATTAGCACTGAGGCACAGCAACAGGAGCAGAGAGATTTTCAGGAAATGAAGACATACAACTGTGTGTATAAAATCAGGTTACCCTAACTCCAAGTGACTAAACAAAGAATTGGAATGGGAAGGCCAATTCTGTCTGCGGTGCCTGCCAGGATTTCCTGCACTAGGTAATGCTAAGTAAAACACTGCTCTTATTCAACATTTAGTTTCTTCGCAAATGGTTCTCATTCTACCTATAAATAAATCTCTATATAGCCCTCTCACTGACAGTCACTGTGGAGCAAGGGCAGATGTAGAGGGTATTTTAATAATTTTCCACAAAAGAATTTGTACTGGATCAACTAAGTGTGTGTCCAAAAAGTCCAAAACTTTAATTTTACAGCTAATACTAATAAGTTTAACAGAACAGCCAATGCTCTGGCAGCCTTTCACAGTGCATTTCCCAAAAAGATACACAAAGCCAGGGCTGGCTAATCACTTCACAGGAACAGGCAAGTTAACAATGTATAGCTAATCATCACATCATTGCTGAAGACTACGGGCAATCACAGAAACTAAACCACCATAACCATAACACTGTAAGCGCGTCTCCCTCTATTTCTAAGGCCCAACAGCTCTTAGACTGAAAGAGGATAAGAGCGAATCCAGCTTACTCTGTGCCATACAGAAGTGTCAGAGGACAGGCACACACTGTGCAGCCCAAGGCAGTATGGAGATCTCCACCTACTGCTGTGTCCCCACCTCCAGAAGCGCTATGGGCTGCATTACCATGGAAGAGACTTTCTGCACAGTGTTTTGCCATGCCGTGCTAACACACCAGCTCCCTGTGAGCTGGCCTGGGGGTTTCGAAATGGTGCTGTGTACCACCACATGGCTGCTGGACTGCAGACACCTGACGGTGCTAGGTGGAGAGTTAACAGTCCTGTGCAGTGTTCACCACAAGGCAAGYAAAAAAACAGAAAAAAAAGGTCCTGTGCAGACAGAAGGGAATTGCTTCTGAAGAGCTGGACTTGCATCACACCACAGGCAGTCTCAGAGCATGAACTAAGTGCAGTCCCATAATCTGAAGGAAGGATTCAGGGCAAGTAGTTGGTAGCTGGTATGGCTCAGGCACAAACATGGTGTTTTACATACATATAAAAGCTGTTGTCCCTGTAATGAGATGTCTCAGCAGAACTGGCAAGAACCCCAGCTTAGAGGATGCTGCAGGTGAGAAATGCTGCAATGGGAGAGCTGTGTGTGCTGGAGGCCTGGGGCTAGGCTGCTGGGGTGACAGCACCCCAGGTTGGGACCAAGGGCGAAAGCTGGAGAAAATTAGGTCAACAAAACCACACATAGAGTCTACAGGAAGTAATCAGTCACACCTTTTTTTTTTTTTTTTTTTTGTGCTGAGCTAGCCCTGCGCTGCATTATACCCCATGAAAGTAGCTGCCAGGGAGATGCTGATTTACAAAGGCTTCAGAGTTTATTGACAGATGGTAACCTGTCACTAAAACCATGCCAGTCCCTCTGGCTGCTCCATCCCCTGCCTGATACACTGACACTTAGCTGTCACACTTTGCTGTCTGCAAAGTAGCACACTCCCTAGGCAAGCGAGACTTTCTGACCTGGTAGTCAAAATTTCCGTAAAAAGTCTAGTTTGCTTGATATCTGCAGCTATTACACAACAGAGCTAAACTGACCCATGCTCTTCTCCCCCTCCTTCCACACTTCTTCATGCTTTCCAAAGTACAGGCATGGTCCCCACAGCCACCTACATGACTGGTATTCCAGTCTCTCTGCAGGGCCAAAAAAGTAGCTCAGAATAAACAGCTGGCACTCCCTACTGCAGTAGTAAGCATCCTCACTGCTACCTCTCAGCAGACTCTTCCCTTGACCAGCTAACCAACTCACCCTCTCCCAACTCCACCTCTTGCAAAAGATTTCAAGCAATAAAGCCCTCAGCATGATCTTTGTTCTCTTTTGCATGCATCTGCATCTCTCTGACCTGGAACCCACATCTGCCTCTCCACAGCCCTAAGACCAATATCCAGCTTGCTCCCCATTAGGTCTTCCAGCCTTTGGATGATTGATTGAGGCTACAGAAGAGATGTTTCAGACTGCATCAAGGTACAGTGAGGAAAGCAAACATCTGAACTTAACAGAGGGAACTGGTTGGGCACTATCTTTTATACGAAGATCATCACTTCCCTTCTTAATAAGCAAAGATTTCATCAAAGAAATGCTGCTATTGCATGGGTTAAGTGCCAGTTTTAAGACCATGCCTGCATTAGAAACTTGATCACATAATCACAACTTAAACCAACTTAAGTACACAACAAGATGTGTGTGACAATGACAACTACCTTCATTTAAATCAGATTTTCAATTAAGCTTAAAGATTTGTACTGGTTTAACCACACCTATTTAAAACAGTGCGATCTTCCTTTTTTAGAAAGCCTAAAGGTTTTTTAACTCCCATTGCAAAATATTGCTTGAATTTTGTAAATTAGCAAGCCTTTCACAGTACGTTTCCCAGGAGATTTGCAAATCAAGGCCTGACTATTCATTTCACAGAAGCAGAGCTTACACTGGAGAAATGAATGTTTTTCAGGTAATGTAAGCATTTAACTTTTGCTCCATCAAACTCTAGACATGGAAATGCTGGAAGCACTTTACATTTTCCAAGGCATAAGGTAGAAGCCCTGTGTAGCATGGAGCATGTTGCCACTTGGATGCGGATGCAGTAAGGAGGACATTTGTTGCCCAGGGCTTCAGGGTGAAAAATTGCAATTCTCCACACTGCRTCAGTCATGGACAGTGAAGTCCACTTAGTCAAGTTCTTATTTTCTTCCTTTTTATGGCTGTCACTAAGCACTCTAAGCCCTCCCTGGAAATTTCCATTAGCTTTATTAAATGCAGAGCTGCTCACAGCCTGGCTTTCCCAGCAGGGATCTGTTCTGAGATGGACTTTTCCTTCACACTTATGTCCAGCTCACATTATTAACGAGCTTGGAGAGGATGAAGGGCACAGACTTGCATGCTTTGCTGAAAGTCGAATAAGGATTCAGAGTGGAGCCTGTTAAGCACCAAGAGCCAACAACTTAGGCAGCACAGCCTCTCCATCTGCACGGAGGTATTACCTACACAGCTCAGGTATGTCTCCCTGAAGAAACTAGGACCAAGCTCCAGGAATTAATGACAAAAATATTCATACATGACAAGAAAGCTGAAATACGATTTACTGCATTGGCTTAACCAGTATTTGAGAAGTAAATCGACAAAGCACAGGTCAGCACAAACCAACTTAGACATCTGGGTAACCCCCCAGCTGGCATATCCAAAATTGGGATATGAAGAAGAGGAGGGATTAAGACAAAAGTTCCCCAACTCTACCATAACAATACAGCTCAGGAGCAAGATGGCAAGACAAAAAACCCATAATTTGCAAGTAGGGTATGCGTGTCCAGAAAGGCATAAATAGCACTACTGACTTTTCACTTAAACCATCCCCAATACAGAAGAAGGTAGCAGCAATGGGCAAATGCACTGCTCTCCTCCTTCAAATCCTGCCACATGGAAAGGCCCAACAGTAGCACACTTGTCTGCTACAGCACTGAGTTAAATTTTGATTAAGACATTGTTGCCTGCAATCCCATCTAAAAATACCAGCACAACGCCATTACTAGAATGAAGATTGTGGCAAGCCCAACATGGAGAAGACTAGCTGCAAAGAGACACCATGCACACGCAGCTAGGTGAATATCTGATTTTCATGCTGCCAAGGTTTGCTTTTTCCACAAAAGAAATTACTCTTTAAAGCTGATTTCTCAAATATACTAACCATTCAAGATCACTAAGAGCAAGCATACAAAACCAGGTTAGTTTACAAAGGATTTGAATTCCCCAAGATGTGCTTTCTTCCCTTTGTGTAAACTTGTCATTCTTAAACCATTCAAACTGTATCAAGGAAATACAGAGTGAGCTACAGAGAGCAAGGTGACACTATGCTAAGGAACAGGAATCCATTGTTCTGGTTTGGGAAGGAAGCAGCAGCACACGGTATCTCACGCAATGCAATGCTTGGCTGGATTCYAGATGCATCCTTGTCAGCAGCTCATTATCTCTTCTGCTGGCGTGTGATGATCAGCACAGCAAGCACATCCCTGGCTCCCATAATTAGTTAGGCAATGGTATTGTCAGTACAAGGCAAAGTTTGGCACTCCCAGCAGTTGCCTGGATAGGAAAACAAGCATTTCTAACACCCTACCCGGATTTGCTCCTACAACACTGGTAAGATTTTTGTGTATCATACAGTGCACTACACAGTAGTTTTAGCACTACTAAAAAAAAAAAAAAAARGCACATTTATGTGAATAAGAACATACCACCTAGGCCAAATAGCCTGGAATAAACAAGGCAGAAATAGACCAAATAAGAATTTCCTGAATTTTCACTGATTTTCTTCTCACTCAAAATCTTCCCAGTATTCCATGGTATCCTTCACTTATCTGGCTCCAACCACACCAAGTAGAACGTAGGGATCCTCTGGAAGGTAAATAACAGATTCCAGAACACGGAGCTTTAAGTTCCTTAAATAAGGACAATTTAGTTTGGTATCACCTTAAACCAAGCTCTAAAGATGGATAACTTGCTTAAAGTCCTCTAAAAACCTAAAGGCTTGTTAATTGCTTAAAGTGATTACAGGCAGACTATACTCCAAATAAGCTTTGAACCCTCAGAATATCTTAAGCTGTTTATGATCTATCAGCTCTTCCAGTGGCTTAGACAATTTAGGATGTTACGAGTCTTTGGTGGAGCACAAATTGCTTAAGCCTTCTAAGGCCTTAAACATCTTAAACTGCTACAAGTCTTGAGAGCCAAAGTCACTCTTTAGTCATCTTTGAACTTTCACTAGCGTTTTAGCAGAAACTAACATTTATGTTGATTCAAAGGCGACTTCGAAGTAGGCTTGTTTTGTAGATCTTATGCCAACAAACTAAACCAGGAAAATGCATTTAGAATGGGAGAAATCAGCTTCAAAATGAACGTTTAAAATTAGCAAGCATAGCAAATGCTTTTTTTTTTTTTTAACAGAACATTGCGATGTGGACACACAAAGCTGCCAAGCTCCAGAACCAAGATCTTGGCTTGGTCTAATCTCAATGAGATCCACAGGGCAAGCCAAGTTTTGTATTTTTAATCTTCAGCAGCTTTGAAATTAGCCAACTAAAAAGTGTTCTGTTTAGCACACAGGGGAAACCTGCTCAAAAAAAAAAGGGGAGGAGGGGTCAAAAAAACCCCAAATCCACAATTATTACTCCAATTACTCACAGTTTGGAGACATTGAGTTGAGACCATTTACAGAACCAGATAGCTTGAGGATTTAAAGAAGGGAAAGAAAATGAAGAAAAAGTTGGCTGTTTTATTTGCTAGCTGGATTCGCTACAGTCCTGCTAGAAAACACAGGATAAGGGACAATGAATAAAACTCCACAAATAAATTGGATCAAAGACCGGAAAATTAAAGATGATCTTATCAGAAAGCTGAGGGAGTAAACAACTGAACAAGGAAGGTCTAGTATAGACCTGCGGAGAAAAGAAAGGTTATAAGAAAGCAGGATGGACTGGTGCTGCCAGAGAGGGAAAAGACATTCTAAAAATAAACATGAGGAGAATGGTACTAGAATGAAAAAAGGTCTATTCATCAGTGAGGCTAAGGACAAAAATCAATGATGAATCAAAGTGGACGAGATACTGAATTTTCTCTCTGAAGTCTCCACTTAAAAAATATCCAAGGGTACTTATACAATTAGGGAGTAAGAAAAGAAGCCAGACATAGCAGCTAGTTGCACTCATTAAGAAAATTAAAAAACAAAACAAAACAAAAAAAAACAAAAACAAAAAAAACCCAAACCAAAACCCAACAAACAAACAACAAAAAAACCAAAACCAAAAAAACTAAGTTGTTAACTTTTTTGAGCCATTCACACTTGATTTTTAATACGTTACAAAAAACTGAGGAAGTGACAAAAGGCCAAAAAAGCCAACTTAACGGCATTCTTCAACCATACTTAAATTGACAATTACTCTCTCCTAAGTGTAACTTTTATCCTTAAAGACAGTAATATAACAAAGAGAAAAAAGAAGATATATGAAAACAATGAAAGAGTGAGCCACATGCAGTAGGCAGTAAGTCAAATAATTGCTTGCATGAAATTTAATTGCTTTTGTAGATAGAATTAGAAAAAAGTAAAGGAAGAAAAGGCAGCAGGTGTGATCTGAATAGATATAAGTGAAGCATTTGGTAACTGTTCTCAGAGTATGTGGCCATGCTCTTAGAAAGATTGCTACCCAATCTGAGAACCAGTAAGGACCTGCAGAAGCCCAGTGACATAGTACACAAACTGGCAAGTAGCAGGTTAAGTTTCTTTAACACTGAGCTCTGTACCAAGTTCCTTTTCTCATGGTGGAAAATAAATGTCGCTAACTAGTCAGTGCTTCAGTGTATCTTGAAGAATTGGGTGAGGGAAATGAACTTGCTAATAACTGAAGACTTAAAGGAGCTCTCAAAATTTATCTCTAGGATTCATAGACATATTAAGTGGAATTTTATGAGGGCATCTTCCACCTAATGCCATCATTCATCCTGGATATGAAATTCACATACAGAAACGGAAACAGAAATGGAATAAAAAACAATATCAGAATGGAGATACTGTTTCAAGCCTCCATATTACCACTCTAATTTTCTTGCATCTGCAATGACTGAGCCTCTTGGCACTCAGGATACCTAGGCTTCCCTGCACAATTTGGAAAGAATTCACTTCAGTTTTTTCTTAAATGCATGAATAACAAAATCCAAATATAAGCTTTCAGGACGCATCTTTAGTGCAAAATTGGCCATCTTCCCCCCTTTTCAGTCCTTTATCAATCAAAATAATCTTTTACCCTCTCATTTAGAAAATTCAATGTATCTTGTGGTTAACAGGCAGCAAAAGTCCAGGACATGCATTCGCTTACTCGGCCACGGTCAAAGGCCACTGTGCAGATGTTGCCTTTCAAAAGGCCATTTGCAGGGAGGACTCAGACATAACCAGTATCTCTAGCCACCCCAGTTAACAGTTGTGAAAACATTCCCTGTGAAGGGTTGCTAACATCCCTCCGTTACACACAAAGACGACAGCTCCTCCTTCTGTCTCTTTGTTTACTCCATCCTCCAGAAGCTATTCTTAAAAGGCAATGCACCAGGGCTTATGCTGCTGAGGGTCATCGTTGCTAGACACTGAAGAGCCTGACGAATGGAGCCAGCCAGCAGAGGACACGACGTGCCAGGCAGCTGGATAGATCACCATCTCTTTACCAGCGTTGATAACTAGATGCAGACACATTGTCCCCATTACTAGATGAGAGGATATGCAATTCTCAGAGGAAAAAAAACCTGGACTGGCATGGACAGACAGTGGCAATGATCCTCTGCAAAGCATAGGAATTTATTGTGAAGAGAATTTTCCCAGAATAATTTCACGTTAGAGGCAGATCTCACCAGAAAGAATTAAAATATGCACACTGCATAGCACTGAATCAATTTGAGACTCTCCACACCTACTTCCCAACGAGAGAATTCCAAGAGATGCTGCCTCTGAACCAGACACATGTTCAGGGGGTATTTTAATTCCATTACCAGAGGCTCTGCCTGCGGAAGAAATCCTTCCTCTCTTGTGGATGCCTGCATTGCATAGCTAGCCCTTGACAAGGTGCTTTGAGTGCTTCGTTTTGAAACCAAGGTTTCTCAGAACACTGAGGTTTTGGGATTAGCATTTTCAAAAGCACGTGAGCACTAAGCCCCTTCCAGAACCTGCTCCTGAGCATGGGGGGGCCCTCAAGATGAAATGAGGAAGAACGGATATTTGGAACTCCCGCCTTTCTCCCATGGCGGTCCTCCACAAGAGAAGCCAGCAAAGGGCAATAAGCAGCATGCAGTCTGTTCCTCCTCACTTTTGGTCTCACCTGTTCATGTTCTACAAGACAATTAACATTTGAGAAGCCCCACCAGGGGTGTTTCTGAATGGGAAAGCTCTTATTAGGATGTGACAGGATAGGAAAGGTTATGAGCACTAAAAAACAAATTCATTTTTAATTCAGTAGAGGTGTTTCCACTGTATAAGACACTGTGGATTTCATTCCATGCTGCAAAAACCAAAGATTCAGGAACTGAATCAAACCTTGAACTACAGAGAGCCAAGAAAGATGTACAAAACTTTAGTGAGCATTAGCACTGGTCACAGTTACAAAGGATGTCAGGCAGCATGTGGTGGGGGAGAAGCAGCCTTGGGGAGGCTAAAAAAGCACTAGCAGCCACACAGAAAAGTCAGTGTGCAGCAGGATAGCAGGGGGGTGGGGGGAATTCACACTGCTCTGTACCACCTCCTGTGACAGACCTTCAGGCCACAGCGAGTAGTACATGGTAGTTCACTTCATTTGCTAAGTGGAGTACACTACTTCAAGTGGTGTGCCTAAAGGGATTCCTGTTTTCATGTGGCACGGCTCTCCCAATGAACATTAGTGTCATTATTGATTTAGCTCAATGGTGCCCACCCTTTAAAACGTGGCAGCCTCAGAGCCTTTCAACACCAGACTTCCAGACTGAACAAAAACTCATCTTACATCCAAAAAGCACAGACTACCACGAGGTAATGTGAAGCCACGTGCAAGCAGATAGCAGACTCGTGGTCTAATATGTACACAAGTCTATCAGTTGGCAACCATCTATACACTGAACCATGACAAGAGTGAACTACAGGACCCTCAAAAAAGGAACAGGCTGTCACAACCTCATACAGACTGCAGCCTGTTTCCAATCCACATCTGAGGGCCAAAACTCTCTTATCAGCAGGACTCGCCTGTGAACCACAGACCTGAGTACCCTTGCTCCAGCCTATCATCACTGCAACTGGTTAAAAAGGAACAAGACAAGCATGAAGCATCCCCCAAAGACACTTACACTGCCTATGATCTACTCAATTCCATTCATCACTCTATGCATTCTTCAGGACTTGCAGATGTGTTTCTTCATTATCAGCTTCCTGCACCTTGTGCTCTGTCCCCAACAGTCACTTCCATGAACCTTCCCCCAGTGACTCCTTCTCTTACATGGTGGCTGATGATTTTTTTCAAACAAAAATGAAAGATCAGACTCGTGAAAAGTAAATTGCTTGTCCTGTTGGTCAGTTACAGAGGAAGTTGTTTACAAAAGCTGGGTTCCTGTCCCACAGGAACCCAGTCCCTTGGGTTCTTTCACACAGAGCATTCCTTAAAAGGATAGTAATTCAGCAGGAGAAGTAGACAAAGTTTTAAAAAGGTCATAGAGACCCGCTCTAAGATGGATAGTTTGTTTATTTGCAAGCAAGTGAAACCAGCAGCTAAACAAGCAAAAGAAAAGAACGTATGAAGGACAAGCAAACACTGCTGAACACCAGCTTCACCACCTTTGCTATTCGTTATCCTTACTTGGAATAGTATTTATTCACTGACAATTGGGATCTCTGGGTTTTCAATACAAGTCTGTATCTAATACTGCATGTTCAAACTAACATATTAGTAAACAACGTAAGTTGGTCGGCCTTTGAGCGTTTGGGAAAGGAGGAACTTTCCTGATGTTACATTAAAAGTTTCTTCCAATTTAATCACATAAAAAGCAGAACAAATTGATGCTTTTCAATATCACAGTTTAGTAAGCTGGGTGTCACCCAGAAATCTAAGGAAGCGGGTACACAATGTCCTTTCTTTCCTTTACTCACCAGAATGCAACCCTGCTAGGGGTTATTTCTTTGGCCAATAAAAACATTTATTCTATCCTCATAGCTACTGTACTGGCTCATGAATTACAGTCTCTTACAGGCTTCTTTCAGGCCCCTTAGGTGCATTTCCAAGTGTGGATGAACGCTGCTGTCACTACCTCACCTCCCTACAGCACAACAGCTCTGAGAGCGATACCTGTTTAGACACGTACCTTGGGTTCAAAATACTGAAAAAGTGCCTCACGGCTCAGCAGTCCAGTCCCACCCCCTGTCACAAGTATTCAAGTCATACACCTGTCTCTGCAAGCCAGCCAAGCTGCATCTCCAAACAGCTAAGCCCTTTGCATCCACCCAACCAGCGTACAGGCTATTGCAGAAATCGGCTGGTTAGCCACCTTTCTCTAGTTTGCAGCCACAACCTAGTCATAGTCAATTTACACCTCTTTGTTCTCTAATGAAAAAATATATAAATTTAAATAGTTCTCCTTTCCTGGAGGTTTATGGAAGGCTATATAACGCCCTCCTTAGCCCTCCTTTTTAGCCCTGCTAAAGACCCCAAGCTGCAGGTTTTCTTAGATAAAAATGCTCCACTAACCCCACTAGCGGCTCTTCTCAACTACTGTACCAGTTCAAAGGCAGTTCTGAATACGGATATGTGAATTTTGAACTGTTCCAGCTTATGTATCTAGTTTCTTCTACAGTGATAGTAACATTTTGCTCTCTCTGCTGTTAAGCATCTTGTATCTCATCCTAGAACTAAATTTGTTGTTTTTACAGCCTCATGTATTGATGGCTCAATCACCTACGATCAACTAAAACCTTGGGTCTTTCTCCTCCTCTGTCATTTTAACTACTGAGCTCAGTGTTATTAGTCACTAAGTGCACTTTGTATTATTAAATTCTATCTCATTTCTATAGCTCAAGTCACTTTCAAGGCAATCCAGTTCTTGTGCAATACTCCGATCTTTCTCTGCAATGACAAGGCTAATGTCACATCCTCTGCAAATTTATTCAGCACACCCTTACAAGGCATTAGTGTAAATAGTATTAATAACCAGTCCCAGAACAGGTTCTTAAAGAAATCCATCAATGACCTCTTTTGTAACAGAGTCCAGCTCTCAATCATGTTGTATTCTTTCCTTTAGCCAGGCCTTCACCTGCTCTTTACCAGGTCTTGTTCTAATCCTAATTCTTTACAAATCAACTAGATTTATTGTAGTTCCAACATGGGAACTGCCTTAGTAAACCACACAGGTATTAGACCTGGAGCAAGTCTTTAGTTGACCCTTTAATTAAAAATAAATACATAAAATTCTCAAGGACAGGTATCCAACCTGCTATACTCCACCTTAATCAAATCACAATGCATTCGATCCCACTTTCTATGGTTTTAATTTTCCTTTCCTTCAAAACATACCCCATAAATCTGTGTACCGAGTTCACATTATGGATTGCCAACATAACCTGGCCTTCCCCATTTCCATTTGCAAGAAAAACTGCTATCAGTGCTACACCAACTTAGCAATATAGCCCCAAATGGTTGATTTTAATTACTGTTTCTTTAGAACTCTGGAAGGACTACTTGCATAGTCTCTCATTATGAGCCCATGAAGCTTCAAGTTATGCCTTTTTTTTTGGTCAGCTTGTACTTCCAGTCTACTCATCTCATTTTCCCTAAGCACATGCTTTTCAATTCTGTATTTGAGGCACAGCTGCTATTCCAACCTGTTTATGTGATCCCTGTAGTACTTGGTTTCAACTGCCTCCATTGTACATGGGAATAAAGACCCAGGGAATTATAACCATCTCAGTTGTTTGCTACTGACCAGTTTTCTTTGCCAAATTAGAACAGTGGGGGTGTTTTCAGCAGTACAGTGTTTTCTTGGTCCCTGCTGTTTGCTAGGCTATCCCCCGTATAGTACTCTATCAATTGCCAAATCCTTTATTTAATATTTCTCTTCCTCTGTATTACTGTGTATGGAAACTACACATATATTTTTCATCTTTCTCCCTCACTTCTCAAGTTAAAGTCAACAGATATGTTAACCTCAAACCAAGTCTGTTAAGCCAAGAACTATGAAGATGGCATCTGCATGTCAGGATTGTTCCTTTCTCTGAGGATCTTCCAAGTAGATCTGGGGCAGACATCACAGCCGCAGGCCACTTCTGCTCTGATAGAGCCTCACTCATTCCTGTGTTCTGATGTTAGAGCCTCAATGCAAATTATTCAGTTCCGTGAATACCTATATCTTCATGCAGAAGTTTTTAAGTCACTCTGGCTGTTGTTGGTCTATAAAATGGTGCAGCTGAGAACAGAACATATCAAGTGTCCTGCTCTAAAAAGAACCCACCAGTCAGTGTGATGTCTGCAATAATCACTAGAAGCATCAGTCACTCCACGCCACCAGCAGAAAACCTGTTGAAGCATTTCTGTCAAACCACCAATAAATCTCCCACCTCTACAGCCACCTTGTTTCATGTTCATATACAAAAAGTTTATTTTTGTTGGAATTGTGCATGATTCTTGCTGGGATAGAAGTAAGGAGATAGAAGAGTGCCCTAGCAACATGGTGAGCTAAGAAGGTTTCACAGAGATGCTGCAGAAGGACTGACAGTGCTTCCATAACATACCATGAAAGTGTTCCTGTTGTGTCTTTAATGAGTGAGGTGCCAATAAGAGACATGCCACTTAGCTTGGGGCTATTGCAAGCACCAGAATGGATACCTAATGTGGGGTGTGGCAAGCCAGGACAGCCAGACCAAGCTCGACTCTGCAGCATTCAATCAAAGCATCCACCCTCAGGGAGACTTCATTTCCCTGGATTCTTGTCCAAGTTCATCTCATGAGCCGTAATCAGTAGACTAGATCTTATCACTTCTCTATACTGAAAATAACTTAGAATAACTCTCTAGAGTTCAAGAAGAAAGCCATTATTCCTGAATAATTCTTCTGCTTAGAAAGTACAGCAACTATTCTTGAAGAAAGCCACTTATCCTGGAAGAGAGTGATTATAGCTTATTCCATAATAATATCTTGTAGAACTTCATGTATAAATAAGACCTTGATGAAAGATTATGTTCAAAAGAACAAGAGGGCTGTTTGAAGAGCACTGGCATTCTGTACTACTGAAATTGGTCCAATCTGAATTCCAATCACAGATTTCACCAGAAGGCTATACTGAATTAGTCACTATTACAACTGTATATATTTATTCTGATTTAAGATAGTGGTTCTACACTGACCATATGACTCTCCTCAAGCACCACTTGCCTGATCTCATGCACAACAGATGGAGTCCACATGCATGTGGTAAGATCACCAGCAGTGCTGCAAGTTTCTAGCTGCCAGCTTTTAAGATACAAGGAACTTCAACATGTGAAGCCTAACCCAAAAGAATACCAAGGTAGTTTAGTACCAGAAAACAACTGAAGCAGAGAAATCCCTGAAGTGTTCCTGCAGCACAAAAGAAACACTGCTCCACAAGAAGCACTTGCACAACACAACGGAGAAAAGGGTCTCAACAAAATATGGTGCAGAGACTCCCCAAGAACACTGAAAGCAATACATGTTTCACTGCCCAGACACTCAGTCGTCATCTGTGTCACATCACATCTAAATTAGCTTGTGTTTAATTGCAAGTTTACAAAGGGACAGTTACACCCTTCATGGCACTGTATAAATAAAAGAGAGCTGAAGTCTACACGTGACATCATTGGGCTTTCAGGTGAGGACCAAAACAATTCACTGCCTTGCTCATAATCATGACAAAAATCTTGGCAGTTCATAGAATCTCATGCTTGAATACTATAACAAGTATTTGATAAGTCTAGGTCAGCAGCTTTCAACCTGATTGGTGAACTCCAAGGGGTCCATGAAAGCTGAGGAAAGCAAGCATATCACTAACAGCTCAAATTTGCTGTTCTCATTGGAAAGTTTTAGAAATCCATAAATCCAGAGAGACTGAAAGACACTGCACTAGACATACATGAAACAAAGGATCCACAAAGCCTAGAAAGACATGGGAAATAAAATGAGCTAATGAGATGCACTTCAAACAGCCTCAGAAGTTTATAATCAGCAAAACAAACATTGATTGTAAGAAACTCAGGTAAACACTGTGGCAGTCCAAAAGGAGTATTAGGAGTTGGGTTTTTTGGGTCCCTCAAGCACAATGGCCCAGGCAGTGAAAAGCCATCTTATCCCCACTGCCTTAGAATGGAACGGCCAAAGCAGTTGTAACTCCATGCAAAGCAATCACTTACTCTGGTCGGCAAATCACCAGGTCCCCTTTGTTGGTGCCATATGCCAATCCCAGGCCTGGCTCAGGCAGCCAGCGAGCAGAGTTTATGCTGACGTGTCTTCTCTGGTCGGCAGGCATTGGGTATAGAACGTTGAAAACTCTCTGAAACAATAACAGGAGGTTATTTGACAGGACAATACACAGCAGGAGAGCCAAGGAGGCTCAAACAAATGTTCAATCTCCCTGCAGCAGCGCAGCTGGCCAAGGAGACATGTCACTTTACAGGATGTTGCAAGAAACCACTAATCCAGCAGCGAGAGTAAGCAGCTGCTAGAAATGGACATACATGTGCCCCTAACTGTTTAATAGACTGACTGGCACACAGCTGCAGAGCAGAAGAAATTCTGACCCCAGGAGAATCTGCATGTCACTCAGTGGGCTGCACAGTCCTTCTATTCAAACTAATTAAACAAAGTGATGGGGACAAGTGGTATAGTCATTAGAAAGCAGGACAACTGGGACTCCTCTGGCCTTCAGCTCTCATCTTAACTCACTAGGGTGGAACAGGAAACTGGCAAGTACATGGGCTTTCAGCATCAGAAGTTTATTGTTTCTATTAGGCAAACCAAACTTTATGCAAAAATAATATACAATTCTTTCCTTTTTTAAACATTTAAACAGCCTCCTGAAAACGTTTCAGAGTTTGACCAACCCCCACACTAACAGTGCACAAAGGAAAACCAAAATCCAGAGATTATGAGAATAACACAAGTAACAAATCCCTCAGTTTGGGTCCCCTTCCAACACCATCCATTTCACCTGCAGTAAGGTAAGAAGCCGAAGAGCTGCTAAGACTGCAGGTAGTTAGCACGGCTGCAAGCCAGTCCTTCCCAAATGCTGCATTAATGTAGGTGAACACAGAAACCCTGTACACACGAAGGACCAATAGCAAGCTCTGCCTCCTGGTCTGCACTAGACTGGTTTCTGAAGCATATGAGCTTGAAAAGCAAGAACAACGAAGCAGAACAGATTATACCTACACAGATACTCTCCTTCTACTCCAAGAAGCTAATGTCTTTTGTACAGTACAATGCTTTCCTGCACCCTGCCATCCAGCAACCAGAATTGGGTATACTGACAACACTCCATTTAGCCAGAAAATATGACACATGTAGATCATAAAAACAAAGGCATAGGAAGTGGAAAGAGGGGTAATGAGCCGCTTTGGCTACCAGGAATAGACAGGGACAAGCTCCTTCAGTGGACTGGGCCATCAGAGCACGTTCCGTCACGGCTTCAGAACGGAAGGACGGAAGACTGCATTTACAAGTCCTAACCATTAACAGAATTTCTGCAGAAATTTACCCAGGATTTAAACCTGTAATCGCTGCAGGTAACACAGACTTTGAAGCTAGATTTTCAATGGGCTAAGTCCCAAGTGAAAGATATGTTTTCATTAGATTTTCTGGTGGGCAACCACCCATCCAGCACAAAACCTTTCTTCCAGACTCCTCAGAAAAGGGGATGGTGCTGGACCAGGAAGCAGGGAAGGGAATGAGGATGTGCTGGAACAACAGGATAAAGGTAGATGGGAATGCAGATCAACCACTACTGCACTGCTGAGGTGGCCTGAAGCAATAATTACAATTCATTAGGGTGGGACAAACTGGGGCTCAGGACGACAGCTTACATACCTGTTTTTCTCCGTAGCTCTACTGCCCACCCGACATCTTGTCTGGTTGACAATTTAACTTGAGGAGTCTGAGGCAGAGACCACTTAACTGTATGCCCTCCAATAGCTAGCACCTAGAATCTTGATCTTGACCATCATAACGCAAACAAAGTAAGTCAGAGCAAAAACATAGCTACATTATTTCCCATTATCAGTAACAAATTTAACCTCTCCTCTGAGGATGCCACATTAGAGGAGAAACCATCCTTAAGGATTCCTCTGTATGACAGAAGCTGGTCACTCTTCGCCCTGGCTATCACTCAGCAGTTACTGTATTCAGGAGAAGCGTGGTGTTTGGATGGAAGGAACAGGCCCTTAAGGGTTTATCTAGCTCTTACCCGTCTCTGTCATGTCTGCCCCGTTCCCTCCCCGCCTTGCTTGCTGGGGGGTAGGTGGAGGGCAGGGGGAGAAAAAGAAGAGGGGAAAAAAGAAAAAATAATCAGATGTACGATGGTAACACCTGTTACCATGGAGATTATGGTGCACTCTGAGATGGGGAGACTGGATTTTGAGGAGGAGGAAGAAGGAAAGGGAGGGATCCGCCAGAGCTAGGAGCATAAATTCATAACATAAGCACTCCAAATTCTCAAGAACTGCAAGGGTTTTCCATCATACCCTTCTTTGGCAAGTCAGAAACAAACGGTTTCTCTTCTAAGAATGGTTGTGCAAGGCACCACAGCTAGAGAAGCTGCCTTCCTGGGCTAGCTGCAAGCTCTCCTCCACTGGCAGGTCAGTTTGCACAGCCGTTGTCCCATGGGCTCCGCAACCAGCCATGTCAAGGGGGGAGACTTGCTAGCTACAGCTCAGCGTCCGGGTGCTTTGCAGTAAATAGCACCCCATGGAAAGTGCTGCTGAGGACATGGGTCTGGTTCTGACAACCTGCAAAAATTTTGGCTGACGGCAGAATCTCAAAGACAAGATGGCTTAAAAATTCTGCGTAAGAATAGTTGCTTCATCACTCTACTCCATTCACTTCTAAACAGCTTGTCACGCCGAAGAGCTCCCCTCCCCTGCTGCTTCCCACTCCCACGCTAATGGGACAACTCCATGCAGTGTTAAGGGTGATGACATCTGTGCGTGTGGTAATTAGTACATAAAAAGAAAGCAGCTGTACTGGCATAATCACCACTCGCAGCAGTAACCAGAACACAGCTAATCAATCTGATGCAGTCATACAGACTGGCTGTTGCAATTGCATCCATTAGCAAGACCCCCTACTCTATCCACAGAGTGGGGAAAAAATTGAAGTTCCTTCAACATCGGCAGGTCCCTCTCTTCAAAGAAGGTCAGAAGCCTGCCAGGAAGCATTATTCTCCATAGATCACAGCTAATTCCTTTCAGATTTTTTTTTTTTGTCTTTTTGTTTCCATTGCTAAATCTTATAAAAAGTTACTGACATATTTCAACCAAAGTAGCCAGCCTGAAAACATATCACAGAGTGACCACACCTCTTTGCCAGTGGGATTGTCCATGCTTTGTAGTTCTGAACTTCAAGGAATAATATTCAGGTTATTACAGGAATCCTACACTAACATGATTCTCCAGCTTCTAGGTCAAGAGATTGCTGCCAACCCTCAAACACTCTTAAAACTTGCAACACAAATGCATGAAGTCAATAATTCACCAGTTCCCTTTCATTAGGGCTGGTTCACAGACTAGTTGCAGGCCATGTGTAACAGCCATGTTGATGGCCAAGGGTTCAGGAACCAGTTTAGAACTACTGTTGTAGAAGTCCACTAATCTTTAAGGTGCCCACCAAACTCTACCACAGCCTCCAGAGAGTTTATTTTTAATGGGGTGGCATTTTCATTTAGGGCAGATATCGTATTGCATCACACTTTGTCAGCCCATAATCACTGCCAGCAGTCACAGAAAGCTTCCAGGCTCTTCACCATAACCAATGTCAAACTTGTTCTTAGCATCACTACACGACTAATTCAATAATAGATAGCCACACCATTAGATGTGGCGACTCAGCATTTTATGAAGTTGGCATTTGCATTTGTTTCCAGATGCTGTTCTGAAACAGAGTTTTGAATGGTATGTTTCTCTAATTATAAACACTGTGAAGTCTGAGGAGTGGGAGCTTCAGAACATCACTATGGAAGCTTAAGCCCAAACAGGCAACGTAAATATAGCAAGCTGTTCTCTTCCTGGCAACAACATAAACATATAAATGTAATTTCAATAGGCAAGAAAGGTCCTACCCCTTCCCTTTAGGGCCACACAACCCAGCCTGGATTACACAGAACAGTTGCTTGACCTGTGCTTATGTTTGTAGAAAACCCTGTCTCCGGTGATCTCCCCACACTTCACAGGAGATTCCAGAAGTATTCTGTCATTTCAGGGACTCCATCTCTCCTCTGAGTTCAGGGGATGTCAGCAAGATAAAAACTCTTCCTCTAGAAATACCAAAACTGTCTAGGTAGCTTAAGCTTCCACACAAAAGGCAACTCTCATACAAAGGGAAAGCAATACTCACTAAAGAAACAGCCGGTTGCTTCCATTCTACATCCCTGTAACCATGAAGTGTGGGGAAAGATTTGACTGTGTAATTTATGTCTGCACTTCTCTATTTTCAAAGACCGCACTAGAAGCAACTACTTATCTCTTTGGTGTGCCTTTTCCATCCTCCTTGAACAGGAGTGGGCACGTACATCATCTACTGAACTCCCTAAAGCTCATTTCATCACTTCACAGCCACTTCTTCAACGTTGAATTCAGCAGGGGAGAAGATGCCTCAGAAAAAGCAGGGCTGTAAGGCATGAGGAAAAGAAAAAAATAGCCCCTCAAAGTGTTCAGCAAACAAGCTGCATGTGGAGTGCAGAGGCCACAAGTCCACTGCTGCTGCTCCCCCTCCAACTTGTCAGTGCTGGCACATCAGTACTGTAGTACCTGTCACAGCCACCGCTTAGGTATTAAAGTAAATATTTACTTACGGCAGAGAGCCAGGAGAGGCTGCCTGACAATCAACAGCCTCAAGGAATCTTTCCCAATGATCTCTTTCTCGCCGTCAAGCTGCTGGCAAGCTGCTGTACTTACGTGGGGAGAAGAGGGCCCAGGGCACAACACATAAGCACAGAGCTAGACAGTTAATTTGTACCTGCCCTGGAGGGGTAAGAAAACTTTTTGCTAAAAGCTTCTGCTCTGCAAAGCCCTAGTTATTGACCTAGTGGTTCCCTCTTCCCCTCCCGCTCTGTCCCAGGGAAGCTGCTGCTATTTAATAACGCTCTTCAAATTCCACCTTTCCCCTCCATTTCTGGGGAGTGCCAACATTAAAAACCTGGATAGGGCAATCGCCAGGATCCTGTCAGTCATCAGAGTAGCAGCAGGCTGCCCCATGCCTGTGCTACTGCTGCCAGTTGGCAACAGTGCTGCACCGCTCGCCTGGTCCGAGCAGCACCGTGCCTGGCCAAAGCGGAGGCACCACGTCATCTGCACAGCCGACTCTTTGCTCAAGGCCTTCCCACCTCTAAGGAGAGCAATGGAAGGCAGAGGAGTGCTGAACACTACTTGTTTGGCAGAGTGGGACCTTTCTTCTCCTCTCTGGCACTCAAGAAAGAAAAAACATGTTTTGAAGCTGGAGGAGAAGATAAAGTTGGCACAAGCGGGTAGGGAAACTCAGCAGTAACTCTTGCTTTTTATCTTTCTAAATTCAATAGAGACATTCCTGCTCTCGACTAGATGCATCGCCTTTCAAGATGCCAATAAATTTCAAGCCATTACCGTTGCTTAGCCCAAGCAGTAAACTGGACTGTTAGATCAGCCTTGATAAAGACTGCGTGGGGAGGGGGTGCAGCTGTTCTCTTGTTTACATGGGGAAATCCTGTCATCCGTGAAGCTCCATCCTGACAGGCAAAGGGAGAGGAAAGGCTGGGGCAGACCAGGTGGGTTTATCAGGCACCAGCCTAAAATTTAATTCTTAATTTTCAACTGAATCGATGCTGTCACCAGCAGCTGACTGACCGTGAAAACACACAGGAAGAGAACCATCTAATGTGCTAAACCCAATAGAAACCTCTTACTGGGAGGACTGGTAAAATCCACAGCTTCGTGACCACTCTGACCTGGGTTGCAGAGAAAAGTGCTTCAGAAAAGAGTGTTGATCTCTGCTGGATGGGTATAGCTGTACTGGCAGCCAACATTTATATCTTGTGCCAGCACAGACCTAAAGTTTATGGTGGTAAACAAAGTGCTCTTCATATGGATACAGGTTATACCACCAAAGTAATTGTGGAGGCTGCACAGCTTTGCCAATGTAATTGCAGCTACACTAGAGCTTCCGGCCAGTGCAGGTATCTCATTTTGTAATAACACTTTAACAAACTAAGCTACGTGAACTATGTAATACAGATGCAGCCCTAAAAGCACAGCCAATCCACAATATTAAGTTCACTGAAAGCACACCTCAAAGCAAAGCTTACGTACTGTATGAAACTACCCAAAGAGCATTCAAAAAAATGCAGGAAACTACAAAGTGCGATTGTATTTGCAGAGCAGCAGATGAGGTACAGCGACAGGACGAAGGCATAAGCAGAGCAAAAACAACAGCAGTCCAACTAGAGCTGCACACATTTTGCATTTCCCCATCTGCCCTTCATCTTCTGCTCCACAATCTGACCTTGAACAAGAACTTGAAGTTTCAGAAATTTCACTTCATCTTTTTTGACTGCAAGCACCTTACTGAGACTGAACAGCCCCTAAATAAATTAATTATCTTTTTTTTGCCTTACTCATCCCAGTAGGGTGTTGCCAGTGAAAGATCTCACCTTGGTTTGGGGTTTTTTTTGGTTGTTGTTTTTTGTTTGTTTGTTTGTTTGTTTTTTTTAATGTCAGCGTGTTAACTAGTTCACCTATGACACCAGGATATCAGGTAAGTTGCTACAAAGCATCTACCACTCTACTGACACTATATGTCCTTTGCTTAGCTGCCAGGAAGCCACCTGCATCACTGACTTCTATAATGCTGCCAATTAGTTTAAACAAGTCTGTGGCTTTTTAAGGTCCAGAAGCATAATAAGACATCCTAACCTGATCTCCTTAATAAATAACACTATCCCTTTTTTGCTTAGATTACATTCTTTACTCTGCCTTCTATTTATGAATTTCACAAAAGCTGCTGAAATTCAGGCTTATGCCTTGCACTGCCACAAACCCCAGAGCCTTCTGCAGCAGAATTCAAGTCTAGCTTGTCTAAAGCAGAGGGCCTTGAATGCAAAGCAAAACAAACACTCCTTGGGATAACTGACTGATGGCTCAATGCGTTTATTCATAAGAGAATGTACATCAGTATTTTGAAACAAGGCAAGTCTCCCCTTTGTTTGGAAGGAGTCTTCTTCCTGTATCTATACGCAGATGCAAAGAAAAAGGCATGCACCATGAACAGACAGTGGAAAAAAATTGCTTTTTTGGTCCCAGTCTCTTCTTATTAGGCAGGTTGGTCTATGCTGCTCTCAACCTCTCCCCCACAGCTGATTCCTGCCAACAACATACACGTCTTTCCATTACATCTTCTCTGTTAAAATGGAAGAAGCAAAAAATAATGCACTTATCTTTTTTGATTTGTCAGTCTTATCCTCAAATGGATCTTATCATCTAATGCTCTGCACAAATAAAATTTCTTTCAACTCCATTTATCTTCCCAGATGCAATAGGATCATATATGAAATTCTTCTTCAGTCTTTACCAATACAACAAACCTCTTTCTGCCCACCTGTTGTCAGTGCAGAAAATCCTAGCTTTGCCTTCTGAGGCACAGTGAATTAAATGAGAACTAACCCTTAATTTTCAGCAACAACTGAAACCTTAACCGAGGATACTTGATTTAATTCCTAAAACAGGACAGCACCAGAAGTTTCTGTTGGATGGACTGAGAAACTTTATGCAAAGGTAAAAACATCATTGGTTCTTCCTGACCATACTTGATCACATAATTTACTGCTGATCTTTCAAATCAGGAGAAGTCTCATTACAGCACACCTAACCCCTTCTTTCTTTAGGCCAGCTCTTGGCATTATCAGCTGGTACTTTATCTCACAAGCCTGCCATGCAAATACTGCATGAGAAAGAGCTTTAAAATAACTAGCGGGAAACTTTAAAACATCAACAAGAACTAGGTCTTATGAAGAAACGGATCATCTCAGGTAACAAAGCTCTCACCCGGGAAAATAACACACTTGCAGTGAAGTGGCTCATTAATTTACTACCCATCTCCCAAAGGCTGCAAAACCAGGCTAATACCTCCAAAAAGCCCTTTAGGGGATTGGTTCAAGCCCGGATCTGAAACCTAGGGCTGAGTAAGCAAGAAATTGCTAAATAAAACAATTGTCCTTTCAATTGTGCGTGCGTGTGGTTGGAACAGATGAAAGGAAAGAAACAAGAATGCCAAAGGGAGTGTTAGCGTGACAGAAGATAGATATGTATATATTCAGTGCAGATGCACAAGTGAACTGAACTGTGCAAACAGGACTGTGCCCCCAGCTATTGCTATCTCTTGCAAAAATCACCRACAGCTCTCAATGCTGGAACAATCTAATAAAAATATGGTCACTTCTATGGCAAAAGGAATGACAAGCTTCTTCATTTTTGCCCTTAACTCAGACTGCAAACCAAAAGCAGTACTTGTGAATTCCCCATTAAATGTCATGCTGAGACTGTAACAGCAAAATCTACAATATGTTAAAGATCTAATGACAAGAGCAAAGGATTCGTGCACAGCTGCCATTCCACCCCACTCTCCGTCTGCTGAGCCTCAACAGAATGGCATACAAGATCAAGTGTCAACAATATGTTGATGACAGAGCTACATGCACCCTCATCTAGGTGAAAAGAGGCTGTCATCCAGCTGCCTACACGTCTGGAAGGAATAAATATTGGAGGAAAGAGTTGGCTTAAATTTAATTCAAGAAAGATGGTAGGAAGAAGTACCGAAAAGAAAATCTTCATGAAATTGCAAACCTCTTCTCAGCCCATGGCCAGTTGAGTGCAAATCTGGTAATAATTCACCTTGGCTCCCTTCCCCCTACCTGACTTGGGCAAGATGACTGCACATAAATAATCTCAGACGCAGAACCATCTTTGCCATAATTTTTTCTATCTAGTTAAAACTATGTACCCAACCGCACCAAAGCTAACAGTAGCTACTGTGGGGCAAATGGGCTCAAGGCCTTACCTGAACTGCAAGAGCTCAGTAGTCCTAATACTGGACCCCATATTAAATGAAAGGTCTTGGCTCTCAGCTTCACATCCCATGAAGTAAAAATATCCTGAATAGATGTCATTTGCGTTTGCTTCACACCAGTTTGCTAAAACTGACACTGCTCCCATGTTTAACCATCGCATGAGATATTAACACAGTATTTTATGAAGGGATCCCAGTGAGTTTTAAGTTTTTACAGTTTCTTGTAAATTCTGTCTCAGCAGCCTTCATGCAGACGTGGGTGAATCGGTCAAGATAGCAATTTAACTAACTCTTACAACATACCATTCCTGCATCTATACTCAAATGTGCACATCTGTGCAAATCTTCATGCCATCTGCAACACCAAGGTGGTGTTGCATTTTTCAATGATACTGAATACAGCTCTTTCTTACAGCACCCTACATAAGCAGTGCTTACCAACATGGGTTTTGGATAGGCTCTGTTTTTTTAAAGATACCTGCCAGAATCTGCCGATACACAGAGCATATAAAACTATTTGGCCTCAACCAGACTATTATGCTCTACTTCGTATTAAAAGGAGGGATTTCCCGTATCAGTCAGAAAAGGGTTCTGTCCCCGTGCCCTCTTTCTAGTATCAACAAGTACATCCAGTCTGTGAATCTGCTTGGGCTTTTGGTAGTCTAAGAAACATCTACCTGGTTCAACTTCTGCCAACAGTGAAAAATTTCTTTGGGCAGTAATTGAATGTATTATTTGCAGTTCTACTCAGAGTTGTCAGAAGCTCCCCCTGTCGACCTGAAGATGTCAAAATCTCTCTCAAAAAGAGGCACAAGGGACCACACAATAAGCACGCTTTTTCAATAACACAGCAAGAGGTTAGTACTCTCTTTCTTGCAAACTACTCCTGTTTTCAGAAGTATGTTAGTTCATATGAACTTTTCCACTGGAGGTAACGTGTTACAGTAAGCCATCTCCATATATTCTCCTAATCAATTTTCTTTTCACATTATCAAGGGTTCTGACAAAACTTTAACTTGCACCCCAGTGAAGCAAATGTGCACAGCCATTTGCTTTCAGGCTTAAAGCTCCTTCGCTTATGGCTGCAGGAGCACTCACAGCTCATCCAGTGAGTCAATGAGGTCTGGCAGTGACCTTTGCAGACCACACTGCATACGTTCTACTGACACTTGCATGAAGCTCAGAAGACAACAGCACTCAATAAAATTGTGCATCTTCTCACATATTCTGTGCATTGTCCTCATTAAGAGTTAATACGCTGAAAAAAAGCTTGTCTCTGTGCTAAAACTCTGTGTGCCTTTCTGCTTCAGGCCCTTCTTCCTGCAGTATTTGGAATTCTCCTTCTGTTTACAATGGAAGTGTACACGTATTCTGTTCCATCCAGGCTACTGACCGACCACTTCAGCAGGATGTTTCCTAAATACCAGTAGTCTTGTCAAGAGTTAATTCTGGATCTCCACAGCCTGAATTTCCTTCCAGATTCAAAGCACAATGCAGTATTTGAGATGAGGCTTGGATAAGTCACCTTATCCCCACAAATTGCATGATTTGCTCTTCAGCTTCATGTCAATCAAATTTCTCTATCACCTAACTCACTTTTTGTATCCTCAGCTTAAAAGCTCCTTTCCAAGTTTTATTTTAATTTGTATTACAGTAATTATGTTTTTCTGATATTTAGAGTTAGCTTCCTCTGGGTAAAATGAAAAACATTAAACATTGCAAGGGCATCAGAATTTGTGAATGCCAGAAATAAAACTACCTTCTGGCCTTCTTTCTCACTAATATCCACTGCTAACAGATCCAGGGCAATATGATCCTTACTCTTCGATGTTTCTAAGGAACTTCAACTCCAACCAAGTTTCTATTTCTTGTTCTTCTAAGTTCTTTAACCTCCGTATACTCTTGGAATCATATGGAATTCAGAAATCACCCTAGACCCAAGCAGCTTGAAAACAGATCCTCTTTATTTGGAGACCAGCTCCACCCATGCTTTCAAAATAGGCTGCAAACCCTATTCCTACTCCATATTCTCCAAACTTCCCATCTCTGAAACTCAAATATTTCCAGACAATTCCCCGGTACCACTGCTACCTGTACCACTCCAAGCTAGAGATCTGCTAAAAGCAATTCCTTCTCTGTACTCTCCAGCTACAGATAAATTCCCGAGATGTTAGCTAGGTTTGCAAAACAAACAAACAAACAAACAAACMAAACCAAACCACAAACACCAAACAATGAAGCTTATGCATACCACTCGTTAAAAGTCAACACTACTAGAGAGCTTTTTAAGCCTCAATCTGAAAAACAAACTTGTTCTTTAGCAAAGCCAGGTTTCCATCTGAAATGCTAAGCAGATCAATCTTAAGAGAGTGAACAGAAAGAGCATGAACCTCTAGCTCATGACTCTACCATATTTCATGACAATTCACTACTTTTACTCCATTTCTGAGCACAATTCATAACTCTCAAATCACATCAGCCCCGACCCACAGAACTCTACCCAATCTCTCTGAAATATTAGGAGCAAGATGTATATAGACAATGCACACTTGTATAACCAAGATGCTCCTTAGTACAAACCAAAAGTGCTGTAGTTCTCGGAGAGAACATTTCTCTCCAACTCTGAAAATTACACCAGCAGCCAGTGGAATTCTAGGTGCAATTAAATGTATTAGAGTTTCATGTAACAAAACTAATTAATTGCATCTTCAAAACCTTTATTTCAACAGCAAGATGGAGGAATCTCTCTGAGGAGTAGAAACCTGCATTCCACTGACTGCTAGTCAAGGGTGTGGAGGAAGGGTCTTTCCATTTTAATTGGAAGCAGAAATAATCACTGTATTTCACTCCGCAGCAGGTTGCCATGCTTTTGCTGTGACTTACAGGCCACATTGCCAAGCCCTACTCCCCTGGTTCATTGACTGCAAATCAGAAGGCATCAGGGAAGGAACAATCATGAGACGACTTACAAGAATTTTCATAGAATCTGATGTAGCATTTCTCTTTTAGGAGTTTTCCAAGTAATGTAAAATTAAAATATCCATAAAGCACTGCTTCAGAACATGGCTATGACTTATTTTTAATTAAGAAGTTGAGTAACAATTGCTTTGTATTACAAGCTGTTGGCACAGAGGCAACAGGGATGCTTTCTGATTCTCTCTAATGTGCACATTAAATTTGAGATTGAAGAATACAGTTTCACCAGGTTTCCTAAACCTTTTTCTACTGCATACTGGCCAAACTACAAACAGGTTTTCACTCAACTGAATATGAATACAGCAGCCACTGTAAAGACAGTGGGCTAAGAATATTATAAAGTTTCCTACTTAAAGCTCTATTTTTATTTTGCGTGTCCTGAAAAGTATTACAAACTTATAGAGCAGTCTTATTGCAAAATTCAAGACAGAAGAAATACCTGTAGATGATCTACTAATTTTTACATCTAGATGAAGGAAAAATATTTACAAGATTAACAGTTTTATGTTTTCCAAGCTTGGTCCTACAGACTGCACAAAGATGACCAACACCACACCAGAATGTTGAAACAATACTCAACATCATCCCACAGGAAGGCTCTTTAACAAATTAATTCAAACTGGTCTAGTTGTGACCCTGTCACATAGGCAGAAAGCTGAAAGTCCAAAGCAGTCAAAAATGAGACATTTTAACATCTTTAAACATGGCGTGGGAAAGGGGAAAACAGCAAATTAGTTAGCAAATCCTGCTAGACTGGATAGATTTGAAAACATGGGGGAAAGGTTTTTGGAAGCTAAAAATACATGTGCAAGAAAGATGAAAAAAGCAACCTTTAGAATACATGCAATCCATCTGGAGAAAAATAATCCAGAACTACAGCAGATGAGAAAGACAGGAGTGCAGTGATGTGAAGCAAGTCTGAAAAGCAAGAGTGGGAAAAATCGTACAAAATTTTCAATGCACCATAACAGCAAAAAAAGAAAAAAACAACAGTTTTCGACTGCGTAAGTAAAGTCCTGTAGTCCAAAAAAAGCAGAAAAAAACCACCCTCTGTGGGTTTCTGGTAAGACTATGCTTATCACATTACGTACATTCAAACATATCCCAGAATGAGGAGGGGGGGAGGAGGGCGGGGAAGAACGGTATTTTGGCGAGAATTCAGAAGAGAAAAAAACGAAAGCTGGAAGATTGAATTACAAGAAAAGATTAAGGGAATACAAAGCATTACTTCACTAAATAGTGACTAAGAGCAAGGGTACAAGCATTTGAAGAGTATAACACACCATAGGGAAAGAAGATATGTTTGAAATGGAGATGAAGAAATATAAATGGAAGATTTAGACAGCAGCTTACTGATTTAGCTGGCTACAAAAAAACATCTCCAAAAGGAAGGGCTAGATAGAAGCCATAGCAACTGGAGTTTAGAGCAAACGTGAAGAATGGATGAGAGAAAAGAATCCTACCATAGCTCTTTATGGGAAGAGACATGATTTTAGCTAATAGGACTTCTCAATCTTAACTTATTACGATATGGTAAAAAGACTGTGGGAAGGGATACTCCCAAATCTGGCAGTAAAAGCCAAGTATTTCACTAGGATCTTAAAATAACTGAAAAAAGAAACAGTACCAGGGCAAACTAGACTTTTAAAAGGATCTAACAGGATACTGAATCCAAGTAATCAGTGATCTTATCATATCCACACAGCTTTCACCAACCATACCTGCTAACCGAATTGTGTTTTTCTCATAAATACTTTTTAATTTCTGCCTCTTACCTTAAGAGGCTCCTATCAGAATGGTAGCTCAGAACCAGGGCTGAAAAAGTGCTGATTGGTGCACCAGAGAATATCCTCATCACTGATTTTCCCTTTCATTATAACATGGAGCAGATGACAATGATAAACAAGAGTTTTATATCAGCTGATAAAGCAGCTCATGTAATGATGCAGCTGAGATGACCCTCTCTGAATCATGAGCAGTCTGGAGAGCAACTATAGAGTCTAAAGGTGAATCAAGCAATTTCTCCCAGAGATAAGTCTCTCCCCAATGCTGGGCCACTAGATGAATGGCTCAGTGCAACCCTTGTACACTGGGAAAGCTCTGCCAAAAGTAATAATAACCAGAGGAGCCTTTTAAAAAAGAAAACTTTGGGGGGGGGGAAGAGATAGATATAGACAAGGGGAAAAAAAGCTGCTCATGGAAAGAATTCCATCCCCCAAAGTGAAAAAGTTTGAATACCTATTTTTCATCTCCAGCAACAAAAGTCACCTGAATACATGGCCTAAAACTTGAATCCAGCCCAAATTTCAGCTTTAGAAATTATCTAGTTCTGCCTCCTCAATTCTCTTTGTGCATTATCAACCGGACGTGGCTTTTTCCATCCCAAACTATCACTGAATAGCTGTTGTGCTCCGCTAATGAACAAAGCAAGACACACATGTTCTCTTAACTCTATTTGCCGGTTTGCAAAAAGATGAAGGTTTTTCCTCACATACTAAATGAGTCGGCGTGGGTCACAGTTCAGTTCTCCCACAAAGCAGAAGTGCAGAAAAATAATTCCATTGCCAAAATAGGCCTACATATATATGAAAGCTCATTAATAAATAGCCAACAAAAGCCTGTTTGGCGAAAGTATGGTAAGCCTCACCTTCAGCCTGTGAGTTTGATGTGAAGCTTGGCTCCTACCCTTCCTGAAACAGCTGGTGGCCACTCTCCTAGAGGTTAGCCGCTTTTAGGAATGTTAGGAAACAATCCTGAAACCTCAGCTGAAAAACTCCCTCAGCAAAGCCAACTGTAGTACTACAAACAATGTGCATATTACCCTAAGAAGTACAAAAGACCTACTAGGTACTATGAGTGATGCCCTAGACTTAGGATACCACACACAACATGGAATATATTTGTCATCATATTTGAAACCAGAGTAAAGTTTCACAGTTCTGCTATCCTTATGTTCTCCTGCCATGTTTGCATACCTCTGTAATAAATTCCTTCGCATGTTTATTATTCAAGTAGGCCTGGAGCATGCTACCTCTTTGCTATCATAACACAGCAACCACCTACTATGCTAGAGCCAAAATGACACAAAATCACTAATAAAAACACACAGAAACAGAATACACATACACTCACCCTCATAGAGGTTTCTCCACCGTGGGGCTGTTGCAGCCTGAAGACTTGAGCAACCATGTGTTCTGTGGAAGGGTGCAACAGGATACGTCGGGAAGCCAGTCCCACCATTACGTATCTGCCCATTGGAGACAGGCTCACAGAAATGGCATTAGGGCCTATAAAGAGAAGAGGAGTTATTTCTCTCACAGGTTGACATCCCTCCCCATGCCTCCTCCTCACAGCTTCTTCATTCACTTCCAGCATTCCCATAATGTATGGCATACTAAGCTCATCCTTATAAGGGGTAGAGAAGAATAAGGAGACCTGCACAAGGACAAATTTTGCAAGATGTTCCCTTGCAGCAACTGTCCTCCCACTAAGACGATGAAGTTCTTTAAGGAACAAAACACCCCCAAACCAGCATCTTACATGTCCAGACCGTACCACAAGCTTCTCCCCAGCAGTACTATATCTGTGGCTGGTAGGAAGGTCAATAAAATATTTCCTGTTACTACAATCACCGATGTTCAGACTATTGCATTTCTCACTGAAGCCTGAGTTCTGAGGTAACTTCTCACACTCCCACCCACCCTGACTTCTTGCTGCATGCTTACCAAATCGCTTTGTGTAAAGCATCTCGCCCAAGTTGTGGGGTGCCAGAGAATACACAGCCAGTATTCCCTCATCAGGGAAGCCTCTTTGACTGCTGGGAATGAAGGCTGCCAGCAGCTGCCCATCGGCAGAGATATCGCAGCTAGCATCATTGTAAATCTTGCAGTTTTGAACAAGCACGTTCACAGAGGCTGCAAAGAAGAAAGAAAGGAACAGTGATTAAAGGACTCAGGTTCAACAGAGAATAAAGCAAGATTTAAACCTAACATTGGAGACCGGACAGTACATGAAAAAGACACTCAAGACATTTAGCTTCCTGCAAAAGTTTATGAAACGTTAATACCCTGATTAATGTAAAACTTGCTCTAAAACGGAGATAAGACACTGCAATGAGCCCAGGGAATGAAATCTACTCACCTCCTGGAGCCTTCAGCCAAGAAATAGTGGCAATTGCACTTTATCAAACCCCTCCTTTGTTGAGCGTAACACCATTCTTTGTAAAGGACAGCACAGTTTAAACAAGTCCCAAATCGTGACACACTGACAAACTCCAGCAGTGGTTATCACTGGAAACAGTACACCTTAATTCATTTCCCCTTCTCTTGTGGAACCCCTAGTTCCAGCTCCCCTTATCTCCAATGAACAGGAGATGAGAGAAAAACTCCTCCCTGCAGATACAGACATTCATTTCTGACAGCTGATTTTTACACCAATCTTGGATAAAGCAAGTGAGAAAGGGCAGAGACTTCTCCAGCCAGTCCTCCATTTAATTACTCCAGTATTTGAGACACTCATGCAATCAAGTGAAGTAACTGTTTAGCAGACAGGGTAGTGAGCAGCAATTCAGAAAATATAAGTTTTACTTTAATCTCTGCTGGTGAGTTGCTGGGTGACCTCATACAAATCTTTTCCCCTCCATGCCTTGGACATGCAGCCCATAAGTCCATAAGCTCTTTGGGCTACTGAATCTTACTATGCACTTGTGCCATTCCTAGTACAATGAGGTTCCAAGGCCTTTTAGCATCGTCATCACCAACAGCTCAATGATGGCTTGATAAGACAAGGTTGGAGTTATGTTCATTCCCTCAGCCTAACCTAAATGTGCTCCAGTGTTTCAATAAAACTGCTGCAATTATTCCAGGAGGTTTGGACCTGAAACCACACACACTATTTTGGGCATGGGGGAATTTCAGATTCTAGTATTTTCAAACTCAAGGGGATAGAAATATAAAAAAATAGAAATAAATCCCACATTTGCAGTATAGAAGCTTTGCATGCTAGAAGACTGAACACCCCATCTCACATGCTTGAAGCTATAGCATCACGTGGAGCACTAGTTCAATTTCTACAGTCCAGGAATTCTCTTATAAACCTTCAGACCATGCCCAGCCTAGAAGTGACTTTGATTTGTTCAGCTAAAATTGCAGATGAGTTTATGAAGGCACTTCATAAGGGCTAGATTCCTTATTAGTTTAACAAAAGAACAGTGCCAAGAATGCTTTGTGCATACTTCCAAAAGTCTGAACTTCCAAATCAAATTAAGGCTGTAACTCAATGCTTCAACAAACTGGCGCTGCTGCCAGAAGAAACAATCCCTGCCCTTTGTTTCCAACACTTCTGTGGGAAGAAAGCTACATCAGGGAACTGATATGGCTGACAAATTACAGACTGTTGTCTAGGTCACTTTTTAGCCAGAACAGTTTCCCAACCTGGTACACCACATGGCCACATAGACACTTGCAGCAGCAGAAAAAGAAGTCATCACAGGGAAGCAGACAGGACTGCTCCTTCTTCCAGCATTGCTGATTTAAAGTGCTTGCTGAACCTCATCTTCAGTTCGTCTGGTCTCAAAGACATTTTTCGTGGAACTGCTTTCCTACATGGTTGAGTATCAACTTCTACTGTTCCATTTAAGAAACTCTGATGAAAAAGACGATGAGGATAAAAAGTGGACTATGTAATTACATTCTGTACCAAACCACCTATACCTGTACTCTGTAAATTTATGTAACCATGTTTTTCAGTCTCGAAGCTGCTAAAACCAGTAATTTTCAGCCTAGTATAAACAGACATGGGCTGAACACAAGAAAGGTAAATAATGGTAGTCACTGTCAGTGCTGTAATAACAGAATCTAAAATACATATGGGCCCTTCAAAGAACAGTCCGTCCAAAAGATGACAAAATTCCCGAGTGCTGAGTCTGTAGCTAGTTGAACAGAAAGACAACAGAATAAAGATTAAAGACTATACTACCTAACTTTAAAAAAGGTAGAATTAAAATTTGCCTTTTTTTTTTTTAAATCTAGGCTTCACTCAAGTACTCATGTCATCACAATAGAAGATGGGCATCAACACAGGAACTGCAGTATATGCTGTGAACTAGCTAAAGGATACATGACAACAGGTTGCACTACTGTAATCCCCGTCAAATTGGGAGGATTCCTGCAGAATTCTTCAGTGATTCATTTCACAACCAGTCCTATTTATTAGCTTTATCAATGAGCTAGGCACACATCGGTGCTGGTTGATGAATTCTGTTGATAAAGTTGGGTAATTTCATTAACAGAGCATTATTAGACCCCACAGTGAACTGAAGTACACTTCAGAGACATAACAGAAGTGAAATGAAAGAATTCCAGAGTGTGTTAACATTTATAAATTTCTGCTTTACCTAGGAGCGTCTTAGCTGGAAACAAGAGAGAATCAACTTTGGTGATCATAGCAAAGACTGAGCCATCCACCCAGCATAACAGTGAAAGAGATGGCAATGCTAAAGTGCACTAGGGAGCACACTTGCAATAGAAGTATCAGTGCTAATATACAACTTTGTGCTGAGACCACATGCAGGATACTGGGCACAGTTTTGGTCAGCCATATTCAAGAAAGATTAAACCCTAAATGGTAACAAGTCCAGCAAAGAGCTAGGAAGATGACTGGGGAAAATGAAACATGCATTTTATGTTTAAAAAAAAAAAAGAAAAAAAAAGATTGCGAGGAAATGGGATCGTATTTACAAAAAATACCAGAAAGTAAGTGCCAGAAAAACATCAGTTCTCTTCACAAATAACGTTGACAGGTAAGTAAGTGGGTAAAAGCAGCCATTAAGTTTGGAAATTAGAAGATTTCTACCAGAATAGCAAGATTCTAGAATAGTTTTTCAACAGAAGTGAAAGGGGCAAAGAATTTAACCAATTTTAAGACAGACTAAGAGGAACTATAGGATGTGCTTGCCTAAGACAGCAGGAAGCTAGACTCAGTGGCAAAGGGGGTTCCTTTCTCACCAATTCCTTTGTAGTTGTAATCTAATCAGCAGTGATCTAAAAAATTGAAGGGGGGGGGGAGGAATGGGAACTTATTGGACAGGTGAATATTGGGACTCTCCCAATACCACCCCCACAAAAAACTTTTGATTATTAGAAGAGAAAATATAGTCCAGTCCCTTTCTTTGGGGTCTAAGAACTGTTCTCTCTCATTCCTATTCTGCTAGATACCTAAGTTTTTGTCCTGCATCTCTGGGCTCAGGATGAAGTTTCCATGAGGTAGCCACCATTTCTCTACAATGTTAACTACTGTCATTTGATGCTCAATATTGGAAGTAGCGAGGTTGTATACTTGCTTCATCAGACCAAAGGTATGGGTGTCATTTAGCTCAGGGACCCTTCTGTACTGATGAACTCCTGGTGCTTTTCAAAGAGGTGCAAGAAGTTTTAGAGGGGACAGATACTGATTTCTCTGGGCACAGGCGATGTTTCTTCCTTGTTCCTATAACTATTGAAAATCATACTCTATAGAATCCAAGTCTCTTCTCAGCTTTTAAAGTTTGGGGGTTTTTTTAATCTAATGCAACCTTGGACATTCATAAGAAAAGAATCCCACATCTTTAATTTTGTAACATAAGAAATGCTTGTATTTCTTCTGTACTGTTTACAGATTCAGGGACGTTGCCATGTCTTGTACGTATCCTCCGAGTTCCATGGCTATTTTTTTCCTTTCCAGGTCTCTAATCCTCTTCCTCATCTAGCATTTACTATATGTCTTTTTAAAACAATGTTGGGTTTGGATCACCAGTCACCAAGAGTCTATTTATCATATAGCATATGTTCACTCATTTTCTATCTACACGTTTTTTTCCTTCCGCCCCCCCCCCCCGCCCCTCCTTCAGCACAGCACAGAGGTTTTTGGTGAGCAGTCCACAATGATGGCCAACATGACTGCGTGTCTTGTTCTTTTTAAAGTTTGTTGCATATGGTGAATGCCTCTTAGCAAAACAGATTGTGAGCTCCCCTGCCAGAAGTGAACTATCTTTCCCCCTTGATGTGTGCCTGGAACATAAAACATCACAGATGCAAGTTGTGCTGAACAAGAAAGAGCGCCCTTTATTTCAGTCTTTCAAGATCTGATTCACACTGGCATTATGGTTCTTTGCTCTTCCCTCATTTACAAAGGATGGGGGACTCAGGTAGCACTTACACCTAGAACCAAGGGAGCCTACTATGCCAGCAGAAAAAGTCTAAATGTGAGACATGGAGATCTCAGCAAGGTTTCATTTTAAGGAACAGCACCTAAGAGATTCCCAAGACACCAGGAGGATGAAGACACCCATGCATTTTACAAAGCCACAGGCTATTTGATTTCTTTGAGCGTGAGGCCTGATCTATGAAAATGAAGCCAATACAGAAGATTTTAGGAAAAAATTGCTATTTTTGGAAAACCATTTACAACAAGGCTGCCCTTTCATCTCTTGTTTTCTTTTGTTGTTAATGCAGCCACTGAGCTGACAGAACAGATCAAAAGAAACATCAGAGAACAAATTAATCAAGCTGTTGTGCCAACTTGGAGTGCTTACACCTACAGCAGAATTATGCTTGAAGCTGGGGAAGGCCTGGAACACCGGCAGCAACAGCACTGTTTGACAAAGGAAAATAGTGCTGGTTGCACCATCCGCTCCAAGCCACCCTTAAGGATGACACTTTCTTAAAAGCTGCTCCTATTTATATGTTGTTTAGCATGCTTTTATTTTTTCCTTTTCTTCTTTCGTTCTTCTGCATCCCACTGTGGATCAGTAAGTATTGATCAAATCACCTTCCTCAAGTCCCAGCCAGTGTTAGAACAGGACAAATTCCTGATGCGTGACTAAATGTGGAAGAACTAGACCAATTCAGCCACAATGGCTAGAAAATGAAATAACGAGCAGTGAGTAGCGTGAGAGAAACTATATTCAAAAGATATAAACAAGAGACAAAACCTTCAAATATTTTATCTGTGGAAAGGCTATATTCTACACTGTTCACCAATTCAATACTTAACCTGTCAGCTGCAGGAAATTTTAAGGATCTGCAACACTTACTAGAAGAATATTAAATAAATGCCAGAGATAGCATTGTCTCTGCTGCCAAATAAATTCATTTCAGAGTTATTAAAAGCAAAACTGGCAAAAGGAGAGAAGAAATCTGAAGCCATCTTTTTCCATTTTGCAATTAATAGAGAAAGACAGGGCAGAAACTTAAATCCCACAAGTCCCTGCAAAGCCATTTCCCCAAGACCGTCGGAGTCCTCTTTCGTGCGCCTGCTGGATTGAGCGTTAGGAGGGTCACTGCTGCGGAGCCAAGTCCTAAGCCCTGGGCTCCGAAGGGTTCTGGGGCCCAGCCGCTGAGATCACAGGACTGCGCTAATCACGCTGCTGTCACTTGCTCAGATGCATCTGTTTCAGTGGAAAACATCCTACTTCCAAACTATCTTTTCTTTGTTTAATTGTAACAGGAAGAAGAGCTGTTCGGAGATGGAGGTTGGCCACAGGGTCATTTCTTTGATGGAGAGTGGAGCTGCTAGGCAGTCCCTAACTTCAGCTGCATCATTTCATCTGCCTGAACTCCCAAACCACTTGTGGCTCAAGTCAGTCCCAGAAGTGCAATAGCCCCCTCTGTGTAAGCAGACTCTCTCACATGATCGCCTCTGATTTATAGGAAACAATGGAAAAAAAAAAGGAGCTATTGAGGTCACATGCTTTACTGGGAAAATAGTTTATTTCCAAGACCATGAAGGGTCAGAAAAAACTCCTCCAACCCACCACTCCACGGTTACACATTTAGCTTCACAATATCTCTACAAATTTGTGCACCTTGGCAAACTTGCAGCTTGCCTTTGTTCTGTGCCTAGTCAAGCTTGGTAAATACCTGTTGCAGGATGAGCACACAGCTGCTACATCTGCATACATCCCTACTAGACCTTGGCAGAGGGAGATATGGCTAACAACCTCGAAATGCCAGAGTTGGGCTCAGCATGTAAAAAAGAAGCAGCAGAGTAAAACTGAACATTTCCAAATGGTAATAAAGATGGACAAGCCAAGTACTATGAAGCACAAAGTGGGGAGTCAGAAGGGCTGGGGATAGGCTTGTAGCAGGAACCCTGCCTGCAAGAAGGGCACAATTACAACAGAAACCATAGCCCAATTTCCAGCTAATTGGAAGCTATTTCAGAATGGAAGTGTCCCGGCAGGGGAGAGGGAGAAGATTGAAATATTGATGTCTTGAGGAGCAGATGGTTCTTATTTTCTATGGGATTCCATAAATTATAAACAAACGTCTTGTGCTTTTTTTTTTTTTTTTTTTTTAAAATCAGCAGCGTTCTCGGGAGCAGCCAGATGAGGCCAATAAAACAAAAAAACAAGCTATCAGCAGCTGTAGCACTCTTCAAATACTTTACAAGCTTGCAAAGAAGTCCCAAAGAATTTAAGTCAGCAGCAAGATGCTTCCCCCTCTGACTTCATCTTTATTCTGTTCCAGAGTCCGGCTGGACCACAGAAAGTATTGCCACTGCGTGGCAAAACTTCGCCTTGAGCACTGATCCTCAGCCTACGACCTTATACTAGTACTACAAAGTTTGGCACTTAACAAGACACGTCAAAGCACTGGCACATGAGTTCAACACAGTATTCTACTTTCAAGATGACACTGCGTGCTCCTTCTCAAGAGACAGAACGGTTCTCCAAGACAAAATATAAAGCATCTTCCCCCTTTACAATGTTGAGGGCTACCATCTAGAAGCAGGGCTCTTATTTCCCACCAGGCTATAAACATTACACCACAATATTCTATACAATGTGAAGGAAGGAGAGGAGACAGAAACACCAAATAATTTATCTCTAGGAACAACACAGTGAGAAAGCTTTTTGTAATGGGATGGGCTACTGGTGGCTTCCCCCCAGCTCCTCCGATTTCCCAGGGACTGGGAAGTAAATGGCCCCATACAGGTTGCCCAGAAAAGTTGTGGATGCCTCATCATTGGAAGTGTTCAAGGTCAGATTGGACAGAGCTTTGAGCAACCTGATCTATTGAAAGACGTCCTTGCCTGTGGCGGGGGGGTGGACTAGATGATCTTTAAAGGTCCCTTCCAATCCAAATCATTCTATAATTCTATGATTTCAGTTCCCCACATCTCTGCTGCTATGGTGTCACTACATGTGCTCCTTTTGTGGGTTCTTTTAAGCAACAGGACAGTATGCCACAGAGACCTCTCTTGTCAGATATGTAATTTCTAGAATTGCAGAACAGACAAGGCTGGGACTGGGAGAAACTTTTTCTTAATTCACTTCAGTGGCTACCTGTGAAAGCAGAAGTCTTTCTGAAAACAGAATCCCTGTTCTCCCTGAAAAGAACTCAGTCCCTTAAAGCAGAACCCGATCTGTTTTTGCTGAGAAGTCAAGCAATGAATTTCGCATATGCACAGAGATGGCCTAAGCTAAAAATCACTGCACAAAGAAACATTCATGAATATCTACCTCCTATCTTCATCCTAGGTTGCCACAAATATTTCTGCATTTGTACAGCAAGCTATATCAGGATACCATTCTGGGTTAAAAATAGCCTTTCTAGTCAAGTTAGTTTTAGCCCCAAAAAAGTAATTCCTTTATCAGCTGACCACAAGCACCAAATATTCTTGTGCCTGCATAAGGAAGTCTCTTCCAGTGCGAGAGCTAGCTTATGCCATAGAACATATGTAAAACTATGGTCTAACTTTCACAAAGGGAAGGAGAGAATAAATAAATAAATAGAACCAGCAATATTGCTCATATTCTTGACCCAGAAGCAGCTTTCACCTGAGATATGGGACGAATCACTGCTTTTGCAAATGGCTAGAAGCTACCCCTAATTCCCCTGGCTTGCAACACTGTGGTAAGCAACAGATCGGGGCCCCGATTCCCAAAATGTATTGCAGCATTTTATACCACACTAATGGCAGTAACTTGGAGAATTCAGACCCGATTTATTAGCAGGTTCTAATATAAAGGTATAAAGACAATATCCCTCTAGAAATTTGTTGGTAAAAGAAAGAGGAGATTGGATAAAGAATTATTCTAAGAGGATTGTATATTCCCGTGAGAATGCTCACAAAAAAAGCCCCGTTTATGCATGGATTTGCTGATAGCAAGAATACACAAGCTAGACAGAGCAGAAACAGCTCTGCATGCTTTTAGTCAACTTTCTCAAAAGGCTAAGCATTTTACAGTTCCCAATGCAACAAGACAATCAATTAATGCAAGGCCTGCAACATACAGCTACCCTTGGAAGATCCTAGAGCTTACGGTAGCTCTGGTTGGTATAGACTTAAAAGAAAGTACTGGTATACTTTCCAGCTTACCATTGCTGATTTCAGGCAGATCAAATTTAGTAAAGTCCCACCACTGGAGCCGGTAGGTGGTGTTGGCAATGTTGCTGGCCACAGCTGACTGTCCATCCCCAATCACAGCACCTACAGAAAAGGGGGAAATAATTAGCAATTTAACCTCCAGAAGATTATCCAGAAAAGAGCTGGGGAGACAAAACCATAGAAAACCTTTCAAAATCCTTTACACAAACCTCTGGATTCTTAGAGAAACCATATTTACAGAAATAGCAACACCTCCTAAATAAGCCACAGAGCACAGGAAATTAATAGGAAAGCACCTCCCTGCAACACATTTCTGAAAGAAAAGAAAGTTGATGAGAGATAAAACTTGCCCAGACTCACAAGACAGAAATCCTAATCAATTCATTTGGTGCAAATGCATTCTACTTATTGGTACTAGTGAAGCTGTATTTTCACAGACCCAAAATTTTCTAGTACAGCTATGAAGGCAGACCAGAATACATACTAAGGAAAAGCGTTGCCCTGGCAAATCACACACGTTTGTGGACATAATCCCTCCTACTACTGTAAACTCCACTCAGAAGATACAGGTTGCCTACAATATTTGCCACACGGTCATGATTGTAACAAAGTACGAGCAAGGAGGACCTATAAGCTGGTCCTTTGCTGCTCTGGGCGGCCCAACCTACAGCAAGCAGGGGCTGCCCTGACTCCAGGCAAATGACATGACCCTTGCTAACCACCCAAGGATTTGGGCAACAGCCCAAAGCAGAAGGCTAAGCAGAATACTTCAGAAACTAGCAAAAAGAACATAATTTTCCAGGCAGAAAGGAACTGCCACTGGTAACTTGAGTCGGTACACATTTGAGAAAGCTCAGAGGCATTAAATGCAATCCCTAGGGAGACAAGTGGAGTGAAGAAACAGTTCTCCCATAATAGTACTAGAGTCAAAAATTTCATGCTATTTGCAGTCTCTAAGGCCTTCATATACATGCAGCCCTTGTACTACACACACATGCTGGCACCCAGAGAAACTCAAGGTAATAGAATTTGATAAGGGAGAGCAAAATAAGATCATCCCCAAGCACAAATGAGGAAAAGCACAGCCTCCAGAGTCTACCCAGTCTGGATTTCAGCATCTCCACACTGTCTCCAGTGGGAAGCACACAGAAAAGTCAGTGGCTTCACTCTCCCAGAAGGGTTGGCTCAGGACTCTGCTGCCACAGAAGAGACATCACTTTAACAACTCTCTATCCAGTACACAGCAGGCCAGCTGCCTGTGCAGAGAGCTAAAAGCTTGCAAACTGCTAGTAAATGGAAGTGGTGTGGAGAAAGATGAGGAGACTAGGGTGGCTGGATTTTTACTTTTCTCATCAAATCCCAGCAGAACACTCAGGCTTGTAAAAGGGGGAGGCCTGAAAACACACACACAAACAGGGTTTATGTTTTCTCTGCAAAGTAAAGAACAAGGGGGGGCAGGGCAAAGTAGGGAAGCAAATTCTAGACCAGTGCTGATAACTAAAGAGAAAGACACCAAGAAGGCTGCTGCTAGTCCTCTTTTCATCGATAAGCTGTCTCGAGTCCTGATTTTTGGTTCTGGAGAGAAAGCTCAGAAATATGCCAAGAGCAAGACTTCTGAGCAGCCAGCTTTACACTGTGTACTCAGCTGTGCCAGGCCTCCAGCAATCGACAAACCTCCACTGTGTGTCTGCTCAGTCTCTGTATCTGCCTCTGTCAGATGCACACATATCACTTGGAGAGCAGAATTAAGAACATTTCCATTGCTCTTACATATGCCCAAGGCCTTGTTCTCCATATCCCCCAGAACAAAGGACTCCTCTGAACAAAAGATATGCACTGGAGAAAGCAGATTCAATGCATTAATGAAATTACATTTTGCAACCAGTAGTGGAAGAAGGACAATTAAATTTTACGTTGCTTCATCTTTAAAAGTCTCCTCATTGCAAGCCCGGGTTTGGTACACAAGGGCAGCTCTTCTGCTGTCTTGCCTCCAGCCACCAGGTGGAGAACAGAAAATTAGTTTCTGTTCAAATTTCAAGCAGTGGGACGTGCTGCAGGGATACAGTAACTAACATCACCAACTACGTAGCAACTGCCTTACAGGACTGAGTCCGGCAAGGAAACACTCTGCAAAGACACGCAACAGAAGAACTACTCAGGGCACGTAATTCCAGAATACTGATCTTATTACAGATGAACATTACAAAGTCATCAAGTGGCTTGCAATGAGAACAACCTTTGTAGGCATAGCAAGTAATATATAAACTGGAGAATAATATACCCTAGGAGAGTAATCGTGCGTTCCCTCTGCATTAGAAGCCTAGCAACATCACTAACTGCTCCACAAACAGCAAGTTCATCTGTCTCATACAACTGTTGCACCTACTGCTACAAGTACCATAAAAAAGCTGTTAACAAATGTTTTTGAATTTTTTTTCTGTAAAGATTCTGGTCTTCTCATCTCTTTCCCTAGAACCTTCAGGTTAGTTATGGTGTTCATTTAAACCTCGCATCCCCTTCACCTCCAAAGGCAGTCACATCCTACACGGAAAAGCTAACAACGGAAAAAAGCAGTACCATCTACAGGACAGCCCTGCACAAATTTCAGAGCCAGCAAAAGCTATCAACTAATGCTAGTGCTTCAGGTAACAGATACCTTTATCAAAAAAAGGAACCAGGGAACAAGGTTCATAGAGTGAAAGGTGCATGTTCAGAAGGATTTGGTCCATTTCTCAAAGGCTCCAAACCAGTGTGCCTAACACTAATGGCAAATCCATGATCTACATGTTTTTATTAAGTAATTACCTCTACTTATACTAATTATGTAATTGAGAAGTGTAATTATTAAATTATATCTAGCTACATATAATGAAGTGGAATAACATTCGTATCACAAGTCCCGCCAGAAGCCTCCCACATGCACGCATGCACTGTCCTACAGTAAAGATGATTAAAAGCACGCAAACATTTCAGACATTCAATTTTGGGAGAAAAATACCCCCCAGTACACAACTATGCTATCCTAACCTTTGTTGTTCGCTTTTTCCATTGGTTGATAGGGAAGATTTGAGACCATGGGTGGAAAACTTAAGAAAGTTAAAATCCTCACTACAGAGCTTTTGTTCACCGTGCAGCGTGAGAACTCATTCTCAGCTGACTTTGCCCAGTCAGGGTTTCAGCCTGGGTAAGAGCAGAAGAAGGTGCTGTTGCCTCTTAAGTTCTAGTGTAACCTGGAGGCAAACAACACACTTCAGCTTCTAAATGTGGGCAGCAGCAGATCAGCTCTTACAAGCAGCAGTTCTCACCAAGCACTTGACAGTCTGTCCTGATTCCTGGATCTTCCACTGTTTGATGGGATCACAAGTAACTGCAGTGGGTACCCGAGTGTCTCAGGCTTGTCATCCCCATGAACAGAACGACCTTTTACTGCAGAGATGATGTAGATTTCAAAATGCTGAAATCCAAAGCGAAGACCAATTGAAATGCAGTGAACGTAGGTTTGATTGGCAGCTTTCCTGCGTCTGTCTATCACTGCGTAATAAACACCGGGTGATGGCAGAAATGAAGATAAATGCTTTCAGCAGCCCCTCCTTTCCCCCCACCGCCCCGATCTCCATCCACCCCCACTCAGCACATGACAAGAGAGTTTAAAGAGTGGGGGGAAAAAAGTCTTAACAAAGACTTAAAAAAAAATTCCTCATATCTTTTCTTATAGGCCACCTACATGTGACAGATTTATCCGTCACTTTCAATCCCCTCAGAGGGTCCAACTTATCTTGGCATGTGGAGAAATGAACCTTTGCCAGTCAGCTATTGCTCATTTATGAATCAAGCCATGCAAGCCAATGTCTGAGTTTAGACTGAAAGGGAAAAAAGCGGTGCAAAACCACTTTCCATGGCACTCCAGCACTCCTTCAGTGAAGAGCAGGATACTTCCAGACTACTACTATCAGACTCTCAGAGGAAGAGCTAATACTCTAGAGCTACACAGGCTTTGGGCTACAAGTTTCAAGAACATGGAACATCTACATATTATGCGAATTTCTTTCCCATGTATTTAACAGAAACCAGAGCTCAATTTTTTTTCTAGACTAGATCCTTTACTCTTAAGTTTTTACTGTCTGGCAGGTCCCCTCATAGTAAGAGAAAAATTTATTAAGATGCTTACAGATAAGCTTGAGGAAGCTGGAGAAGTCCCTGAGCTAATTTGTGACTCAATTTGAGACCGTGATTAGGCCCTGGTATAAAATTCCCCCTAGATTAGTACTTACATCTTTAAGCATGAGTACCTCTGAAAAGTAATTACCTCTTTATGAGCCCGTTTGTAACTGTCACTAATGATACTGAGGTTATCCTACACTTGCAGAAAGGCTCTATCACAGCTGACAAGTTTTACATTTACTAGTTCTAGATTTACTATAATCCAACCTCCAGGAAGCCCAAAACACCGGACAAATCTATTTGACAAACCAGGGATAAAGCTCTTTGCTGCAAGAATACACCAGATTCTCTCAACCAGTTCTGAAGCAATTTGAATTCAGCTGAAATGTGGCTACTGATCTCTGAAGCCTAGGGGAGATGTAACAGGTTCTTGCACATCTCTGACCCTGAAGTATTTTAGGGGGCAGCCTGGTTTTGGGGACTACGTTTGATCACAGTAAATATATTAAATCCTGAATATGAATTTGACAAGTCCCAGCAAATCTCTGTTCCGGGCTACCACAAAGACACTGCCTTTGAAGTGGCCGAGCTAACTATCTAAAACTGTGCTAATGCTGTAGAAACAGTATGCATAGCAACCTGGTATTTTCAAGGATTCATTTTGCTTGTTTTTCAATGTACCAGCAAGCTGTAAATAGGAAGTGGGCAAAACAATTTTAGAATCATAGAATCATTAAGGTTGGAAAAGACCTCTAAGATCATCGAGTCCAACTGTCAACACCACCATGCCCACTAAACCATGTCCCTAAGCGCCTCATCTACATGTCTTTTAAATATCTCCAGGGATGGTGACTCCACCACTTCCCTGGGCAGCCTGTTCCAATGCTTAACCACTCTTCCAGTAAAGAAATTTTTCCTAATGTCCAATCTAAACCTCCCCTGGCGCAACTGGAGGCCATTTCCTCTTGTCCTATCGCTAGTTACCTGGGAAAAGAGACCAACACCCACCTCGTTGCAACCTCCTTTCAGGTACTTGTAGAGCACGGTAAGGTCTCCCCTCAGCCTCCTCTTCTCCAGGCTAAACAGTCCCAGTTCCCTCAGCCGCTCCTCATAAGACTTGTTCTCCAGACCCTTCACTAAGCTTTGTTGCCCTTCTCTGGACACGCTCCAGCAACTCATGAATGGATGCACAAAATGTTACTAAGGGTAGTTTGGCATATGCTAAGCACTGAAGGGATCTTAGATTTGATGTTAACTGAGAAAGCCCAAAAGAGGTCTACGTTCTCTGAAGGCTGAACCCTTCAAAAGGCTATTATTTTTCCTTTACCCCAGATGTACAAAATAAGAAGAAATGCAATTTCCCATTCAAGCTCATTCCTATTGCAAAATTTCCTTTTAAAAGGGGCAATGCTTAGTATGCCAAGTTCCACAGTCCTATCAGGAATTTGAGCAGGCCTCACCTGCAGGTAGTGAAGATGACCATCCTAATAGGAGCTCAGTCAAGTGCCCAAGGGCTTCACTCACGTTGTGAACAATGCAAGCATCATATAGGAAAGGGAATTTTCCAGCCACAAGTCTCAGACTTCAAAAGGAAGTAAGTTTATTTGCAAGAAACACAAACAATAAATGAACACATGCCTTGCCCAAAGCCTCCAGCCCCAGTACAGTCATGATGGCTCCTTGACATCTTACCTTCCTGACGTTAGAGATCTTCCTTTGTCTGATCATGTAACAATTAATACAGAAATACATCTGGGAAGCATTTGTCTTTGATGGTAGGGTCCAGTTACAGTTTCCCTCAGGGACATTACAAGAGGTTAAGGTCCTTTTCAAATGCATTCCCCTCTTGTCTGAATTGTTTGCACTTCACCAAGCAAGCTGATAATTTTTTTCCTTAAGAAAGAGAACTCCCACTTCTCTGTTGTTGTTCACCCCATAGAGATGCCCCTGCTCATGTCATCCTGCTACACATGGAAGTTGGAAAACCAGATATGAAACAGCATGGTGAGTTTCCAGAACCAGCAAGAGTTGAGCCAGCAATATTCACATAGAACCTCTCAGATGAGGAAAACCCTGTACTCTCCTCAGTGACAAATAAGGTATCTTATACATAGCCTTCGCATATACACATTGCAGCAAGCAAATGTCACTGTTCAGGAAGTCCTCATCCTACTCAGGGTGACCAATAAGAAACAAGCAGTTTCATTTCCTTGCTGTAGCTACCTCAACCCTCTCAGCTACTGTTAGTGACAGATCATGGTCTAAGTCTCCAACCTGCCAATCCAGTATCAGATATGCACTGTTGAACAGAAAAAACCCCAACCAAATAAATTGGAAGGAATTCCTTCTTTCTACCTCCTAAATCACTACCAATCATCACCTCAAGTACAGCCTTGCCACAATGAAAGTCTGACAGGATTTAAAAAAATTTTTGCACACTATTTTTCATCTGTAAGATTCATAATCTCTCATGCCATCAAAAACAAAAAGGTAAAGAGAAATACCATCTGAACCGTGGGGCATACCAGAGTGTCTTACTCACGCCTCACCTTAGTGATGAGTGGAGAGCAAGATAACTGCTCAACAACTGCTAGAAAGGAGAAGGGATGAATGAGATTAAGTGAGAGCCTGACTTTGGCAATTGAACACAAAGTAATAGTTGTATCTTGCTACTGGTATGTAATTATTTAGCTTATGCTTCAGATGATACTTCATTTGTATAGTTTAAAAGTTCGTTCTTGCAGGGCAGTAAGTACAATTCACCAGAGAACCAAAGCCTCAAATCCTGCTTGCAAAAGAAGCAGAGCTGCAAGTCTTAGTGGTGCTCTTACGTTTGTACAACTCAAATGAAGCTGGTAAGTGCGATTTTCTTCTTTATAAGAAAACCTTTACGAGCAGGGACTGTTTAGGCTCAGCTGTTTGTTTTCTCCTTTGTCATTTATGATGCTTTTAGCTGCAGTGGATGGGAAGTTCTGTGGGAAGGCTCCACTATATTGGTTGCTTTACAGTATGTAATGGCACGCATGCGTACACATTTTAAACAGCAAAACCCCATTTGTTTAGGGACCACCGTGAGACTCCTGGAATTCTGATACTGGGTACAGTACTGGAATGGTATGTAAAGAGATGGCAGTTCTCCATGAAGCACACAGGTGGAAATAAATGTTATCAGGCTAGACTGTCAAGAGAAATCTTCCTGCAAATAGAGATGCTGTACCATTAAAAGAGCTTGACAGGAAAAGGTTATGGAAACAGAAAGAAACATCTGTTACTGTTGGCTGAAACAGCTCACAAGTTGTTTGAGAAGTGGGTGGGCAAACAAGCTTTCTCTTTTCTCATTTGGGCCCCTTGCTGGGAAGGGGAGTCAAGGCTGGAGTCTTCCAATCAGCTAACTGCTGGGGCTGTTAAAGGAAGTTTCTGCAGACATTGTTGCTTGTTTTGAGACTATTTCTTTATTTCCACGTGACAGCAGCATGTGTTAAATGCATGCCTCATACTACCATATGATTCAAGCAGTAAAACATGTTTCCTACAGTATAGCCTTTTAGGGAAAATATTAAAGCACTGAAAGTACATTCCAATCTGCATTTTATTTAACTAATGTTTTGTTTTGACCTTTTCTGCATATTTTCAGCCTTTTAGATGATTTTGTCTGTATGCATAAAGAAGCCCTAACAAAAAACAATGAATAAAGGGTTGGAGAAAGGGCTTTACGCTTTCTTCCTAATTTCTGTTATTCCATACACCATAAAATCCTCTGATACTTACAGAATCAGCTATAAGAGCCATCAGCTACTGCCCTGGCATGCGAGTCAGAAACCTATTTATTGGAAAATACTGGGGAGATAAAGACAACTTTACCTTGTCAGTGTAAGGAGAAACAATAATCTGGGTTACAGTAATTTCTCCATCTGGAGGTCGTATCAATCTACTAAAAAAATCAGTAAAATAATACATCTGAAATCAGCTCCCAAGCAACTGACACTGCAAGAGAAAGTGTTTTTCAGAATTAAACTGGGGGGGAGGGGGGGAGAAGCGAATGAGGCCAGGACATGCTGCTAGATGAAAAGGCAGAAGAGAGCTGAATTTTGCAGTCTCTAAGGAAACATGTATTCTCCTCCTTCACCTCTGTTTGAACCCACACATGAGGGCATGTTCACAGCCCTCCTCCCTTCTAGGCTTCCAGAACAGTAGGTGACTCTCCAAATCAAAATGCCACATCTCTCCTGCCAGAGTTTGAGTTTCACAAAATCCCTGTGAAGGTGAACTAGGAAGGTCTCCATAGCTAATCTGTGCTGTGCGTCGCTCGGGCTCCTCCCTCTGCCAGATCTGCCCCTTGCAATGCCTCCGCTCTCTCCTGTCACTAAGTCCCTTGCATCATTTCCAAGCCCTTCATTAAATGCTGTTGGAAGTCTGCTTTTTAACCTTCACATCTGTGTTTATTCTCTGCACAAAACCAGAGCGAAATCTGTGCCTGGCAGGCATTTCCTTTTGAACAACTCCTTCTTTCCCTTTCTGACTTTTCAGAGCATGAAATGTGCCTGCTAATCCTAATTGCCTCGGATGGAGAGTCTTGCGGAGACTAGACAAAGGGGGCAGCCTTCCACCAAGGAGCTGCGAGCAGGCACCAGACTCTAAGCTCTCGAGTCTCCAGAGCTCCCATCTCACTTTGCCGCATTTCTGAGGAACACAAGGACAAACTTCCCCAAGTAGCTATAACGGGAACAGGGACTTGCCTTCCCAGACTTCCCCTCTCCTGCTTAAATGGCCCTCCCAGCACAAGAGCCCATCTGAGCTCATTGTGCAACGTGACTCAGGCTGGGCAGAGTCCTCAAATATTGCTGCTGTATGTCAAAGCAAAAAAGCTAAACATCCAACTTCTAAGGGTCATTTGCCTGTCTGCATCCCGGCGCCAGCTCTCTTACCAAAGAAGAAGTTTGCAAGGTCCCACTGGCACATCCACAGTCGGCCTTTCCATTAGCAGTGCCTCAGCCAGTAACACAGGCACTGAGAAACTGAATCGTTATGGTATTAACACCTTTGCCTCCAACAATCATTAAAGAAGTTAACTTTCTGGTCTAGCAGAGTTCATCTGGATTCAGAGGAATATTTCCACTGCAGCAACAAAAAACTCCTTCACAGGGTTGCTGTTGTTGCCTAACCAGAACATCCGTACCACCCAAGGCTAATGCTTGTGTCCTCCACATTGTCACACCACCCACACTGCCTACTAGGTCTACTGCAGTTCACTCATCTAACATAGACACTTAACGCAGTATCAGACTAATCCAGCCTTGCCAAAACTGCTGTATATAGTTTTAGATAATTCAGAGCTSCTGCAATTTCTTGAGATTTTCTTGTAGGAATTGTTTGCCAAGACACTTGCCAACTTTAGCCCATATTCCACACAGGTTATACTTTATCATCAACTCCATAGCTCATAAATTAGTGTGGCCACACTTTCAGTTCACACCAAATAATTCCTCTCCTGAGCAGAGGCTCAAATAGTGTTGTAACAGCACTCCCATCTAACCAATACAGCTACGCCAACAGATAGATGCAGAATAAATGCAAAAATAACGAGTGAAACTGCTTTTACACAGAAGAGCCTTTTTCATTGTGAGTGTGCATTTTAACTACATGAAATCCTATTAATCCAAACAAATCAGCAAGCCAAATGCCTGCTACCGCCTCTGCAGCTCTTACTGCAAGAATGTGTGCTTAGCACAACTTTAAATGTGCGCGTCTTATGCCAAAACACTCATCTCCAGTGGAAAAAAAACTCAGCAGTACCTTCGTAGTGCACATGCCTGCCTTATCAACCACCACATTGCAGTGATACAAACTTTCACTAATCCAGGAAGCAGTATGTTCCCTAGAAGGGTTTGAATTCCTGAGATTTAACTGTGTATCAGTACAACACCAAGCTTCCACACTGGAGCCACTTTTCATTGTGGAAATAGCAGTATGCAGTATTAATAAAAGCTCCAAGCACAGAAACACATTCAAAGCTTTGTACTTGCCAGTGAATGGAAGACTTGCAAAAATTCTTACTATTCTTAAACACATTTCAGGACTGCTATATTACAGTACAAGCCCTGTGCATCCAAACTTGCAATGAAAATGCTGTGTCAGCTTAGTGACACAGACTGAGCTACCACCACAATACAGAGCACTAAGCTAAACATGCTCAATGGTTGATTACATTTCAGAGTCATAATATCCTGTGAGCAGGATAGGTCTGTTGAGGAAATACTTGTCTGTTCTGAATCTGTACTCGTCTAGCGAGGTTAAGATAAAGTCACATGCTCTCAGAGAAAAATGCACCTCCATTAATAAGAATGCAGGTCCTGAAACTCCATATAATAAACTAACAAAGTGTCTTAGGGCAAATGAAGAGCTCACAGGTGGCATTTATGAATGTATTTTAAGGGTACGCTGTACTCATTAAGAGCCTCTTCTCAGACCGGTGGGTCCTGCACAGCTGCTGTGTCTGCAAAGAAAACAGGCACTAACCTTGCATAGGGTATACAAAGCTGGAAAGACATTGCTAAAGGGAACAATTTATGAGGTATCCTCAATCTAATGAGCAAAAGAGCCGGCAGGACAGGAACTGGGAAGTAAGCAGCCGGGCTCGATGTTTTCTGGGTAAAGCGGTGAACAGGGGGACAACCAAAAAAAAGCAGAAAATGAGCAAGCTGGGAAAACACAAAATCTAACAATAGTTTAACTAATGGGAAGGCAGTTTAAATTTAAAGCATGGTGAGATGGAAAGGAGGAAGCCCAGGCTAGAACACCACAATGGGGAGACCACATTGTTCCAACTGGAAAAGAACAAAGTAGAAGAAACCTACAGCAAATAAAGTACTTGGCTCTTGCAATGTTTTGAATACTTTCTGACGGAGGAAGTTTTGAGGGCAGTTTGGCATGATCTAGATGACAGCAATGGAAACAAGACTCATTCCTTATCACCACTAGCTTTAATGCACAAAGCAGGTTCCAGCAGTTCAGCGAATCTGCAGGGATCTCCGCACAGAGCCAATGCAGAGATTCAGGCTCAAGGGCTGACCCAGATCCCAGAGTATGCAGAGCAGGACTGACAAAGCACACTGGTCCACACCCTGGTGGACCACTGTGTAACAACATGAAAGTAACGATGCGACATTCAGAACAGTGATGCAGCGTCAGAGCTCCCAGAGGGCAGCAGGACTCCACCAAGGAGTTCAGCCAAGCTGATAACCTTGCAGTGACTTCTGTAAATCAGTGCCACAGCTGAGTTCAATCCAGACAGGTCCAATCCACTGCAATTACAAAAATGACTACAAGATGAAAAGAGACTAACACTTTATCCCATTATTTTAAGGAGTATTAAAAGTCAAACTCAAAGCCACACACAGAAAAACTAAGACTTAAGCGCAAGGCAGCAGAAGTACAACCTAGCTACTCAGCGTGCAGGCCCTGCGCTACACAATGGATGGATACTTCAGATGGGTTTTATTTCTTTTTAGGGCAGATTTGACCTTAATCCAGCTTGAATTAGCTCATAATACTTCCAGAGGATACTAAGCAGACCTGTCTAAGAAGCTGCTATACAGTATAACCACCACAGCTACTCCACACAGCATTTATAAGCAAGAGTGGAGGGAAATTCAGACGATGAAAATAGGGCAATCACAATTTACTAGTTTGTGGTAAGATTTTATATTATACACAATTGAGATTTGGAGCAGGCCATGCTTTACTGGAGGTAGGGGTTACAAACTGAAAAGAAACTGTGGTGAGAGGCTCCAAGATCTCATCCTCACAGCAGCAGAGCCAGAGGTCCAGCTCCTACCAGATCAAAGAATCAGCAGTGGTACAGCTTAGAAGATGATGAGCACTCCAGGTCAGCCTCTCAGTCCTAGGAGTCAGTGTAAAATTACAGTCCCAAAGGACGATTTTATTAGGCCTCACAAGTTAGAGGACAGCAGAAGTTAGGCAATAGCTCACTAAAGTCACAGGAGTGGGGAGACCGACATCCAGTTACAGCTAGTTTCTTTGCAAGCAGAGAAGTTATGACAGGGCTTTGCCTGCAGCTTTCACTGTTTCCTGCGTCAACATTGATGTACCTAGCAAACGAGGGGTCTTCTGTGGAACCTCAGCAGCCAAGCTGGGCCAGGAAAAGATAGAAACACACTCCCCTCGCACCCCTTCCGTGCCTTCCACATAGAGAACCCAATCAAGTCCGTAGCGACACGTTTTCTCAGCTCACCTTTCAAAATCTTTGCAAATCTGTTCATTCCATGTGGCCTATAGGCTCTTTCTCTAAACTTTCTGTTACTGACTCCCTCCCCACTACAACTTAATGTCTTCCAGCATTTACCATCAGCCCTTCTCTCTCATTCCATCTTGCTATGATTTCCAGTCTATGAGCATTGTTAGTTATTTGTCTGCCCTCAGCCCTCTTTTTGTTGCGTCTTCTTTCCCTTCCACTCTGTCAAAGTAGTTTTGGATTTCCTTCATGCTTTTCAGTGTCTTCATAACAGGAGTATGGGGGTGTGTACACGTGTGTGTGCGTGCGCACGTGCTGGGTGTTTGCCTCCTTCCCCCAGTCATGCTCCCCACCAGATTTCGAGCCTGACCCACCCCTGATACCAGTTCCCATTCCACCATCTATTGCAAGACAACTCTAATGAAAACTGTCACCAGACCAGTTCCCTCCACTACACAACTTTTCTCTTCTACTTCTACTATGGCACCTCAGGGAAGACAGAGAGATCTGACTGGGTTGGTCTGTCATGAACCAAAAGACAGATCCTCAAACAACTTGTGTGTGCAGCACACCAGGAGACATCACATGGATGGGTGCATGCATGCCCACACCCTGAATGCTAATATGAACAATTGTTTGAAAGAAGACAAAGTGTTTCTCCAGCTTAACTAAAACCCACGCCTGCAATCCCAGCTGCCTCGTCACCACCTTTGACTCATTCTTCAAATCCTCCCCTCCTCCAGCCTCCATTTCTCTCTGTGCAGAATCTCAGTTGCTTATAAGAAAATTACAAAGTGACATTACTTCCTCCATCCTTTCAACCTTCCCTTCACTTCCTGCAATTCCTCCCATCACATACAGAAGCATCTTCCCAACCCTTCTAAGGACTCCACCTGCCTCTATGATTTTATCGCCATGTCCCTATTTTGTGTCAGTTTCCATCCCTTGCCATTTGACAGTACACATTTGTATGCTCTTCTCTTTCCTCTCACAATACAAAAATGCATTAACTTCTTGCATCTCTAAATTCCTCAGAGATTCTGGATCACAGTTTGGATGTCTAGGGTGAGAAGGGGAAATGCATTCACCCCCACGTTCTTCTCATCTCTAGCTCTCAAACTGCACCATGTGAACTCCCGGCAGTCACTTTTCTTTTTCTGACAAGTCCAGTTTGGATCCTCTCCAGCCTACCTTCCATCTCTCAAATACTATTAAAGCTGCTCTACTTCTAGTGACCCCCTTCCTGGTCAAAGCTCAGGACTAGTAGTCTAACTGTCATCATTATGTCTTACGTAGCAAAGGTGGTAACATTTTTAATTCTTGGATTACTCCTCCCTTGCCTTCTGTGAATGACTTCCACCGCTACCACTCTCACCACCTCCAAAGATGCTGAAGGAGACAAATGAGCAATTATGAACATCACCACAACTTTTTCCACACTGATCTCTGTGCTTGCTGCCAGCTCTGAAGTTATCTAATGGGCCATAAACCACACCTACGTACTCCTTACCACCCATTGCTGCAAAAACAGGTGGGCTGAAGCAGCTTGATACAGCTGAAATTGTACATAGTTTCAGGCAGCGCTTGAAGCAAGGGAAAGAGATGTGAACCTGGTTCCCAGATCAGCAAGAGCTGGACTCAGAAGCCAGGCTACCAGGGAACTCAGCAGGACTTGAGAGCCCAGAGCAATTAGATTCGTAGAGGCTGGCTCACAGCTCCCACTGATTTTGAACTGACAGAAACATAACTCCTGCGTGCCAGGGCTGCTGGATTACAGCCCACACGGAGCTCAGCAGGAGAGTGTGTCAACCTACTGCTCAAGAAAGCAAAATACAGCTTCCTTTAGTAGCACTGACTTGCAGCTCTTGCTTAGTTCAAAACCAACTCTCTGAGCTCCTGCAGACACTGGAGACCATTCCCTCTTCTGCCCCACTCCAGAGGTGGTGGTATACTAATTTTAAAAAAACAGGGGGTGGGAAAGGGGAGACATACACGAAGTACACCTCCACCCTTGGTTCCTGTTTATATTTGTTAGCGTACAAAATCTCCTGCTGTCTGCATTTACTTTTGATTGAGTTCTGAGGCAACAAGTTAAAAAGCTGGTATGGTTTATATAGTGCTCTCATCCTGACTAGGGCCTGCGTTTGCTGTTGCACAAATACTGTTTGGATCCTCTGTCTGGTTTTCTTTCAGAACTTCTCTGTCTCATGCAGGACACTTACCACCTTCTACATGTTTAACACCCCAAAACCACCAACAAATGCAGCTTTTATGTTTTGGGAAAAGTCCACAGCCTAAATTTATTTCTCTAGGCTCTGCCCTTGCCAAGGGCATGGTCTAAAACTCCTCCAGCCGCCACACAGAGAGGGCGATTTCTCAGTGTGGCTCACGTTAAGGTAAACCACACAGGTAAGGTAAACCCATCTGGGATGAATAAACCCACAAGTCAAAAGTAACGCCGAAGAGGCAGGCAAGTTGTGACTAACCTTACAATATCTTCCCATACATCTTCCCCTGTAATCAAGGAAAGCCAGCAGGCCAGAAGCGTAAAACCAACAGAGCAAGCTGAGGTAACGATACTACGTGGAGGGAAAACTATGACTGCAGAATCTAATAGCTAGCAACAACCCTCGATTTGTCTACATTAAGTGATAACAGATTGATACATTAATGCTCAATTGTGGGAAAAAAAACCCTCCAGGGTAGCAAGCAGAAGGATCCAATGTTACAATCCCATCTACCTGGGAAAGGGAGCTGGAGATGAGCACACAGCATCCTTATCAGATCTCTTATACAACTTACAACTATGTTGCCATAGCAAGAGCTTCCTCCATCTTTATGCCAGGGTGGCTATAAAAACGTCTATGAAGATATTCTATATTGGGTGTAGCAAATCTGGCTCAGGGTTTGCTTTGTGGTGGTTGGGTTTTTTTCCCCCCATGAAAACACGTAAGCAAAAATCATGACTACTCTCTTCAAAGATGACAGCCAAACGCAGCAGGCCACTGAGAATTCCTACCCCTCCGCACGGCAGATCGCACGGGTCTCTGCCTCCCCTCTGCGCTCTGGAGCGTGGGTAATTCCCCCCCCCCCCCCCCCCCCCCCCCCCCCCCCCCGGGGGGGGGGGGGAACCCCCCCCCCCCCCCCCCCCCCTTTAAAAAGGAGGCAGCACACTGTGGGAAAATACTTTTATGGCTAAGTGAGCTCTACCACCCACAAAGAGACAGGTCCCCAAGGGGCCCTCACCACCCACAAAAAGATGAGCACTTCTGCAAAGCCTTACCCCTTCTGATATAATGATATCTAGAAATTCATCACTTTAACAATGCACACAAAAGGAATCAGCCTGCACCCTTCACTTTTAAAGAATATCATCATGTCTCTCCAATGCCTTTCTGAATCGCAAAGCAAGCTTTAGCTTCCCAGTCACCGATACAAAGAAAGGCTTATTGGGACAGTCTGCATCAGCAAATACAATATACAAGCTTTCTCAGATTCAGCACTTGCTTCCATCATGCAGCACTGGAACAGACTACATCTTGATGCAAATGGCTAATGGGACCTCTCCCGCACTGGGACCACCGAAGACATCCCATCAAGACTCCTGCACATATACCAAGAACTGTGGGACCAGTACTATGCTCATAAACTCTCCCTTGAGCCCAGGCAACAATTTTGCTAGTTTAAACACTCCATGTACTGGAAAAACCCCACCTGTTTCAGCACTTAGCTACCATAGGGTAAGTGGTGAACTTTATGCAGCAGGACTTCAAGAAATAAAAAAACCCTAACACCACCACTCAAACATCTGCCATTTGTTTCCAGTCTAAATTGGTCGGACATCAGCTTCTGCATCTTTCTATCCTTTTGTCTACTGAATTAAAGGGTGCTCTATCAGAAATCTTTCCCCCACATAGATATATCTAGACCAATCAAGTAACAACAACTACCTACTACTTCTTTGACTAGCTAAGTACATTAAGCTTATTCATCCTATAGCTGAAGTTTTCCTCAGCTGATTCTTCCTTCAGCTACTTTGAGCCCTTCTGAAGTGCAGACACAAGAGTCACACAGGGATTTGCACACCATCTGGAATGGTGTTAATAAGACCATATAAAAAGATAACAGCAGTTTCATACTCCCTAATATTGCCTGCCTATATAAGGTCTTAGAGCTATGTCATCATGACAGGAATTCATGTTCCCTTGGTTCACATGCAACTCCCCACAGACATTTTCAGAGTCATTACTTTGCCCAAAACAAACCTCCTCAAACTGCAAATGGGATACTTGTCCCAAGGTATCTAATCTCACTCTGGGCTGAATAATATTCACTTACCCACAATGTACCGTTGCTTGGATCATCACTGGGAATGGAGCCACTGCAGGAAAGATCTGCCCTCCAAATAAACAGATTGAGATTGCCACTGTCACACTCTGTATTTTACTACCTACAGACAGAAGTGGATTGACCCCAGACTCCAAACACCTGGTTCTTTGAAAGGCCAACAGCAATAGACTGGTAACACTGAACTCTAGGCTCTTAAGAGTGCTTAACAGCTGGCTTGTTTGAAATACATCTTGCCTCTGGCCCAGAGTCATTCCACAGAACTGCTTCCTTTAACTGTCCAAAATCTTCCCTATTGTTTCAGCCTAATTCAAGGCTTTGAGTACCACTCTGTTCCCATTTGAACCATCTTCCACAAATGGGTATGGAAGCATATGTACCAGGGCTGGTAACAATAACCCTGCAATTGCACCATCATCTCTTCCAGGAAACATAAGGGTAAAAGTGTAACTAGCACTTCAAGGCTCTGTATTTGGGACCTCTTAACCCTTTAACAGGACTTTCTCACGTTGAGGACAAAGTCATACACATTTCTCTAACAAACCTCTCTCATGGGGCAGCATAACCAAGGACAACGTACCACAAACATCTCCACAACTCCTGAAACGCAGCCAGTCACAGACAGTATCTGGCACACTTGAGTAAATGCAGATCTTTCCAACTACTGCTAATCTCAGTGCAGTCACATTTCCAGATACTAGCCAAAAATCCCCTGACACCTCAGACCTCATCAAGCATATCCTGTAGAACAAAGTGGTCTGCACTCACTCTGACCATAAAAGTTGCACTCATTCCAATCTCACTTGCAAATAAAGTTGTAAATTTTGCTCATAACGTACAGCCACACCAACTCTTTCTATGGACACTAATGCTACATAAGTGGGCGACTGAGTGGTTTTCAGCTTTTGGTTCAGCTTACCAAGAAGAACTGAAAATGAGAGACTTTTGGCACAAAATAAGTATTCTCATGGAAAGCTAGTAACAAAGCACTCTCCAGTAACATCTGCGCTCTTAGACAAACCTTGAAAGAGCCAGAAGTCCTCTACAGTAACAGCCATCACAAGGTTTTGCAATAGGCTTAGCAGACAATGCCAATACATGCAACCAGAAGCAGCTGTACCTACTGCTGAAATACAGTGTTTAACATAGCTTCAGCTAAAACAAACTCCATTCTCACCTACACTGAACCCAAGCATCATGTCACTGCTCCTGTGCACTCACATGATTCAGAGAATCACTGAAGATCAAGGAATTCTGGAGATGCTCTAGTCCACCCCCCTGCTCAGAGCAGTGTGAATTACAGCAGGCTACCGGGGACTATCTCCAGTCAAACTTAGATATCTCCAAAGATGGAGACTCCACAACCTCTGTGGGCAACCTGTTCCAGCATTTGACCATTCTCACAATTAAAAAAAAAAAGTTTTCTTAAGTTCAAATGGAATTTCAATTTGCGTCCATTGCCTTTTGTCCTTTCACTGGGCACCACTGAGAAGAGCCTGGCTCTCTTGTCTTCATTCCCTCAGTTATTTATACACATTGACAAGATCCACCCCCGAGCCCTCTCTTCTCCAGGCTGAAGAGTCCCAGTTCTCTCACCCTCTGCCCTCAAGTCAGAGTCTCCAATCCCTTACTCATCTTTGTGGCCCTTCGCTGCACTCACTCCAATATGTCCATGCCTTTCTTGTATTGGGGGCCCAAAACTGGACGCAGCACTCCAAATGTGGCCTTCCAGGGATGAAGAGAAGGATCACCTCCCTCAATCTGCTGGCAATGCTCTTCCTAATTCAAGACGGTATACTGTTGGTCTTCTTTTCTGCAAGGGCACATTTGCTGGCTCATGTTCAACTTGTGCCCACCAGGACCCCCAGGTCCTTTTCTGCAAAGTTGCTTTCCAGCCAGTAGGTCCACAGCCCGTCCTGGTGTATGGGGTCATTCCTCCCCAGGTGCAGGACTTCGCACTTCTCTTCACTGAACTTCATGAGATTTGTTGGCCCATTTCCCAGCCTATGAAGGTCCCTCTGAATGGCAGCACAACTTTCTGGTTCATCACCTACTCCTCCCAGTTTTGCTGAGGGTGCACTCTGACCCATCATCCAGGTGATGAATGAAGATGGTAAACAGTATGTACTGGCCCCAAGCAGATCCCTGAACAGGCCAAAGTCTGCTTTCCTGAAGAGCTTTTCCCACAATGCTGTCCTGTAGATACTTCCTTATTTATCTGTATATGCTCGAAGTGGGCCCCTTTTACCCATTTTGAGGCATGAAACTGAAAAAGCAAGGCATGATGAAAGATCCAGAAAACATCCAGTTACAAGACATAAGGCTAATTCACTTACTGGTAAAACTTGATTACAGTACTCATGCATTCACTTACCTAACACGTTAGCTTGTGAGGCACAAGAAACAATATTTTAAATGCATCCAGGAGCTGCAAAACAGTTGCAAAAAGCTCTGCTGCATCAGCAAAACTGCTGCATTATCTTCCTACATATAGGAAATCAAGATGTTAAAGTTTTGTTCTGTTTCTCATAATACCAAAACCCTACCTGCTGAGTCCTGTAGCCATGTTTTGAGTATGAAATGTGGAAAAGACACAGCACCAAGTAGCAACAAGGAGTGTACCTAGAACGAGTCTCCTTGTATCACATCTAGCACAACTTCTGATCAAGTACCAGAGCTTCTTGCCTACTCGGTTAAATACAGGTTGTTGACAGGTCCGTAGTCTGTCGCATCAATGCACAAACTCACAGCAAGAAGGGACATGGAGTAGGAAGGGGAAGAAATTAATAAACAGGTCACAGTACATGCTACATAGGAAGCATAAATGTTGAGGAGCATAACGTAGGAGGAAGTCACAGGAGTCTTTATTGAGTATCTGAGACTGATGTGGTCTGAGAAAGGGCTCCTGCAGCAGGCACACTCATTCACACTGTAAAACCAAGTTCCATACTCCTGGCTAGCAGAATTAAATTTGCAACAGTGCTGCACACCAAGTGATGGTGGCAGTACCAGCTTCAACTTGCACAGGCAGAAAGAAAAAAAAAAAAATCCCTATCACACAAGGCTCATTTATCTTGAGCAGCAAGTTAAGCATGCACTGTCTGACTGGTCTCAAAATATCCATTAATACTTGCAGTCCAGAATAAGTTTAAAAAAAAAAACCTCAAAAAAAACAGAACAAAAAGCTACAGAAACAGAGAAAGGGTACAGCCCCTCCTAAGAAAACTTGATTATCTGCTGCAGACAGTGGTAGGGTTTGTGTACTGGGAGCAGGGGGAGGTGGAGAGCAACTCCACCTTTACAGTGGATAAATGCAGAAAATAAAGCAAGCAGGTGAGCAGCACTGATCAACAGTAAAGCTAGATGCTACCTTGGCACTGCCACTCTGCCAAGCACTGTTCACTTCGGGAAGCAAAGCACACATGAAAGAACAGCCTCCATACAAACCAAACAGCTGTTGCTTTTCCTCTTCTCAGAGTTCCTACTTTCTTAGTTTCTTATACCACCTTTGCTGCTTTCATTTCCTCCTTTCTGCTCAGGCTCCTCTTCTAGATATCATCCTTTCTGCACACAGCCATCACGTCAGGATGCAACCTGCCTAATTTTAGGCATCTAAGGTATCCACAGCAGAAAGGTACTCTTCCAAAGCTCCCTATACAACCAGTGATAAACAGACTGGCAGCTCCACAGAAGATTCAGAGCACCTAAGTTCAGCTCACTTCAGCTGATGAATCAGAGCAGAAGCTTCTCTTTCTCTGCTAACTATACAGGAAGCTTAGCCTCCCAAGTCAGATGCCCCAAAAATTACAGTGTAAATACCCCCCATAGTGCACATAGCTGTGGATTCTTATTTTCAGTTGACTTGCACCCCTCTCAATTAACACATTCCCAGACTTTGCAGATTGAGATGAACTACGGCTTGAACTGCAAAAGCATAAAGGAAAGACAAGAACAAAAAGGACTGAGCAAGAGCAGGCTTTAAAGTGCTAATAGTACTATTTTGACTCTTCAGTTCACCTTTATTGTACAATATTTAAGAGACTTTTGGACCATCTCCAGCTCTCAGGTGTGAAGAGGCAGCTCTTTCCATATAAAGACATTGATATACAAAATATTATTACAAATTTGTTCTAGAAATTAAATGGGTTTTGGAGTCACTCAAGTCCTGAGAGTACCCTAGTCTCTGGAATCAAATAGGGGATAGCATCTTACAAGGGTTCTGATGCAAGTTCATTCCCTCTGCCCTTCAATCTCTAGTGCTTTGCACTCTTAATGTCCCAACCAAAGAATTCAAACTGGATCTGTTCACAGCTGACAACAGAGAAGTGTTTGTGCCCACAGAGCACCTTTGCTGCTAAATGGAAGAAGCAAGTGAAGAGAGGCATAGAGCAAGCAGAGCATCATAAGCAGACAGCCAGATTAACGTTCTTCCATTCCAGCGCACAAAGTACCCTGACACTTTCTAGCTGTCTATGCTTTTTGTACACAACAGTGTACAGCAGGAGCGGACATCAAAACGAGGATGAGTAACTGCACAGATTCTCACTGTAGAATTTGATATTTTGGATGGGAGGGAAACGCTAACTGGAAACAACACACACAACCTTTTCCATCACATAAATGCATATGTTAATGGCTTTCTCTCAACACTACCTACCATCCACTTTCAGGAGACATCTAGCTAGACAGGAGAAGTAAAACCCCTACCCCCTTTAGCTCTGAGCAGCATTTATCTGCATCAAAACCGATGCCACCAGCTTGGGAACTTTTGTGGGGTCTTTGCACAGGACTAGTATTTCAGAAGAGATGGCCTGTAGGTCATTCAAATGCTAATAACATCAACTACCTCTTGCAGCCTTCATTGTGCCAAGCTACAATGCTACAGGATGACACAGATTACAGCACAAGACAAGTGGCAGCTGGACTGCCAATTAAAGCACAGAGCCGGAAAAAACCAAACTCAGTGGTGTCTTGCAATACAGGGAAAAATGACTGATGTACTATAAAGATGGACCTGCTAGGGAGAATGTAGCATCTGTGGATCAGCTATACGACCCCTGTGTAGCCACAAGAAGTTACACATTACCAGCTGGTTTCTAGGCTTTGGTTTTTTAAGCATTAACAAACTGATTTCTACCTTCTGGGAGAGGGATTTCATTTGAAGAATGTTTGTTCACTTTCTGACCACAGTCATGATGTGGTATAACTCCGTAGCCACAGCTATAGAATCTATGAAGTACAAGTCAACAATGGATCTAATACTAAGATAAAGTTAACTCACAGTATATGACTTTATTCTGCCTTCATCCAATCCATCTATGACACCAAACTATCAGGAGATTTTATTTGTGAGATACTCCACTATGACTGAGCAGCAATGTTAAAAGCTTTCATAGCTGAAAGCTGCTCTTGGAGAGCAGCAGTTGGAGAGAGGGAAAGGCAGATGAGAGCTGAGGTCCAGCAGCTAAGCTTCACAAAAGCTCATGGGCTGCAAGTGTGTTATTAGAACGCATGAAGCAAGTTTATAAATTAACACTTAAATAAGAGGATGTCACACAATTAAAGTCGTCTCCACGCTTCCAAAATCCTACTGTCTTCAGAAGCTTAAGTACCACATTGAGGAAATCAACAACTCCGAGGATACCTCTCACCAGTTCCACAAAGGCACGCTTTCCACTCCCTACTGTAATCAGTTCCTGCATTTGCAGTTCAGCACTACAGCCTCTTTTCTTCCTTACATTTCTGCATGAAAGGCTGCACTTTCACAGAAATTATAAACAGTTCTCAAGTCTGTGATGCAGGTGACATATCTATAGCTCTCCGGTCACAGAAGAACTTGAGGCATATTTTAAGCCTCTTATGTCGTTTAGTGTCCACTGAGGTATATCAGAGAGACCACAGGGAATGAGGTTACTCAAAGGTTTACATCTTTCCATATTAAGCAGCACCCAACAGACTTATAACAGAAACACACTGCATAGAAAGCCACACGGCTATGTTCATTGATTGTATTACCCTACAGATCTGCCTACTGTGAAAAGGAAGATTAGATCAGGACACTAATCCAAATTCATGTAGTTGTCTTAGAGGAAAAGGCAGAAGCAAGCTAACAGCAAAAAGCCAATGACTGACAGCTGAAGGTATGGACTACAAAACAACACTCAGTCTCAGGCAACTATAGAGAAAGCCTTGCCAGAGGAAGTGAAGTACAAACCTGCTAACAGTGGGAAAAACAAGGGTACATCAGAGACAACTGGGATGAGTTTTTCCATCAACTCTTGCTGGCCTTCCGGCGCTCTCAGGTCATCTATCTCAGTCCTACTCTGTACAGTTGTGCATTACTGCAAGTGCATTTGAAGGATAAGGGCATCTCAGAACAGAATTCACAGCTCACTGACACTGTATGTGACAGAACAGGATTAGGTCAAGGAGACTTGAGCCATGGAAGGCAATCACACCTACGATGCCAGAGGAACTGGAGAATCTGCCTGCAATATGGTTTCCAAGGCAACCAGAGCAGCCTCTTATCACGATCACTTTCATCATTAGAGCAGATGTGAAAGGTTACTGGGCTAATTCCAGTTGCAGCAGCAACCAATACTCTATCCAGTTCTCTGTGTCACAGGCTCATCAACATCCATTTTAACTGGCCTTAGGTTAGAGCCATTCACTTGTATTTGAACATTAGCCCTTAACACAGCTACAGTGATCAACAGATTGGGAACATGCACCAGGAGGCACCTTAGCTAGTGGGTCTGGTTTGAAAATTTGACCAGTGAGAGGCCATCACCCTAATTCTTATTAGGAGAACTATCACGTGCTCAAATAAGTCTTCCTGTCACAGAGGAAGGACAACATTTCTCCACCATCTTAGCTAATTTTCATCCTGATGAAACTTCAAATGCTCTAACAATTGTGCGTTAGCAATTTCTGGCTGAAGTACAGAAATTCACTTGAAGACACGTGACCTAGAATTCTCCCAGGGAGCCAAGCTTTGAAGAATGGGATAGCTTATGTGATTTTTCGGAAAACAGCAGCTGAACATTACACTTTGAAGTCCTAGATCCCAATTAAAGGCAGGCTATCAACTGAGTCTTAGCTTCACCTATAGCCTCAGTGTAACAAGGCCACAGACAGCTTTGTTTGGCAACCCCAGCAGAGATGTCCAAAGTTGCACCATTATTACTCTTGTAGCAGGTCACACCCTGAATAGGCGTGGGCTATGGAAAAAATCTGTAATATCAAGCTCATTCTTTGAATACATGTAAGTGTTCAGGCTCTGGTCTGAATCTATTACCCTGAAAAAGCAATGAAATGACTCAAAAACTGTAAATGTAGAGTGTTGTATCACTCAACCCTTAAGCCATGCTGAGTCTGGATCTCCCCATGAGGTGGAGGACTCAGAGCAACTGCATTAGATTCCATTTAAACAGATGAAGTCTGATGGCAAAGCCAGAACAGACAGACACGATCTGCGTTCATGCAAGGAAAAATATTTTGTTTGTTGAGATGCACATAACTGAATAGATGCCTATTAAAACAAAGCGAGGTGAGACAGAAGCATTTCACAAAGCTAGGTAACTCTATCATAAACCAGTCAACTTTCATCTGCAGGTCTTCTGCTGAGTAACAGGAATGTCAACAAACTGGCATCTGTGTCAATTTTTAAAGCCTCCTGCAAAGTTCCTTGGCAAACACTGATTTTCTTCTTCCTCCAAGCTTCCACTGAACTGAAACTAAAGCCTTCTTTGTTCCACTATACCATTAGCATGTCTCTGTCCATCCCGAAGCAGTCAATTACTATAAAGCCTAAAGGGAAAGTTCACATAGGTGAACAAGAGGTCATAAGCACTTCAGTGGCAATGAAGTGGATCTTTTTTTTAAATGTATTTACTGATTTTTAAAAAGATATTAAAATGTACATCTGTCTACTACCAGATGCCAAAAAATATCCATGACTTGGCCCTCCAATTACTTAGCAGTGTCCTTCTCACAATGTGACTTAGGACAAAGAGAAATTTATTTAAAACAAACAAAAAAGCAAACAAACAAAAAAGCAAACAAACAAAAAA